>JAJOZX010012636.1:0-50000 GCA_023014485.1 Bathynomus jamesi
ATATATATATATATATATACATATATATATATACACACATATAATATATATTATATATATATATATATATACATATATTATACACCATATATATACATATATATATATATATATATATATATATAATATATATATATATATATATTATATATAATATATATATATGATACACACAGACAGTGCATGGAACAAGGAACTCTTCTGGGATAATTAAATCCACTATAGTCCGAATAAGTAATGGTAAATGACAAATACCATAGTTTTTTTTTCATGATGCTAGCCCGACGCTAGTCTGTGTGTATAAAAAAACTCAGGGGACCATTCTGAGTTCATTCCCATCTTGAAACGGACATGTTATGTGCCTTGAAAAGTGGACGCTCAATTCTACCAGTTGAGGTTTAAGTTGGTTTTGGCTAAAAATATAATAGTTACCCTTTTCTTTATGTATTCAATCTGACGTGAAGGCAGCGAGTCTTTTGCTTATATTGAGGTTCTAAATGTAGCAGGGCTAGGCTGCTTTAAACCCTAGATCCATGTCCCAAAGCTGGATCCTGTCTGCTTTGCAGATAGCTGGTGAGGGAAGCTATATTATGGGACCTCTTGCGAGTGACCCGTTGCCCGCGTCGGGCTAGCATCATGAAAAAGAAAAAACTATGGTATTTGTCATTTACCATTACTTATTCGGACTATAGTGTATTTAATTATCCCAGAAGAGTTCCTTGTTCCATGCACTGTCTGTGTGTATCATAAAAACTCAGGGACCATTCTGAGTTCATTCCCATATATATATATATACATATATATATATATATATATATATATATATATATATATATATATATAATATATATATATATATATAATATATATATATATATATATATATATATATATATATATATATATACATCATATATATATATATATATATAATATATATATTATATATATAATATATATACATATATATATACATATAATATATATATATATATTATATATATAAATAATATATATATATATATATACACGCAACATGCACCTTTAGAGTGAAATTGAGTATGAAGAAAGTAGAAGCGTACAGAAAAGGGGTTGCTGTCAGTTGTCCCAGACACCTATGTATCTATATATACTGTGTATATAGAGGGGTTTTAAAACATGTGGGACGCACTTTCAGGATGGATTCAGGACCTGAAAAGAATGAAGAAAGTTTATATAAGCATATGCCCGAAATCGATTCCTTTCCGAGTTACAGCCCGTTATGTGTTCCAGCAAGTATCCGCCTTACCTTTAAAGGAAGTGCTCAAAATGACCGCCTTGCGATTGAATACACGCCTGAACACGCCTCGTCATAGACTACCTGACGCGTTCAAACATTTCGGGTATGCTCTGATTTTATGCTCAATGTTCTACACGTTGTCGAAGCATTTCAACGTTGTCAATGGGTGTCACATAAACGATGGATTTCAGTTGACCCCACACGTAAAATTCGAGTGGATTCAGGTCCGGGAAGCGAGCAGGCCACGCAGTGGGTCATCCACGGCCTATCCATTTATCAGAGAAATGGTCATCCAAATAGTCTCTGGCTAATCGACTAAAATGAGGCGAGAGCCGTTATGCATAAACCACATACGAGTCGGACACCAAGAGGAACTTCTAGTAAATCGCTTAAATCATTCCTTAAAAAATTGGAATAGGTTTCTCCTGTTAATATTCCAGGCAAAACAAAAGGACCGATTAAGTTGTCGGCAATAAGTCCTGCCGTACATTGATACTAAATTGTTGTTGGTGCCTTGACTGGATGATGGCATGCGGATTCTCTTCGACCCAGTGATGAGTGTTGTGAAACTTGATCACGCCATTTCTTGTGAAGACAGCCTCATCAGAAAACAACACGGAAGATAGAAAAGAGGATCGCGAGCACACTGTTGAAGGAACGGTACCAAGTACAAAAAGCCTCCGTGGTGGGAAATCAGCTTTAGTAAGGCCTTGTAAAGCTGTTGTAAAGCCTGTAAAGCTGTTGTTCCAGTAAAATTCTCCACACAGTTGGTATCTTACACCCTATGCTGCTGCTATTCTTCAGGTAATGACACCAGCATTCCTCCACGCGATTCAGGACCCGCTCCTCCAACTCAACAGTTCTGGCGCTGATGGTCTACCACACTCCGAAACTCGCCTGTTGAATGATCTTGTATCATCAAGACGTTCGTCTATTCTCTGAAAGGTTTTCTTATCTGGCAGACGGCGATTCGAAAACCTTCCGCATACAGACGTCTTGCTGCGGCCGCATTAAACTCGGCAAGTCCATACATGAAATGCATGTCTACCATTTCTCTGTTTGAATAAGCCTCTATTCTCACTTCAAGTGCCCACTGTCACTGAATAGCACAAAAACTTTTAAGTGTTTTTTCACAAGACTGCACTTATTCACGGTAAGAATTTACGAATACGAACAGTGAAACACCGCGATGCACCTCTGACTGACTGATGGCTCTACACTGAACGATATTGAAACATGTCATAGAGTGGACGAAATATTAAAATCGGCAAGACCATACATGAAATAAGTCTCGTACACACTCACAAACATTGTCGGCAAGCAGTGTTTGTAAACAGTTTGCGGAAAGAATTGCTGGAACACAAAACGGGCTGTAACTCGGAAACAAAGCGATATCGGGGATATGTATATGTAAACTTTTTTCATTGTTTTCAGCTCCTGAATCCATCCTGAAAGTGCCTCCCACATGTTATGAAACACCCTGTATATATATCGTGCGTGTGTCTCTCTCTCTTTTGCCTTTATAACAGCTTGGACTCTCTTAATAATGTTGTCTTTACCACTGAGCGTGGGTTATCCATATAACCTGAACTGGATTCATGTCGTGTCTTTCTGATGACCGTTCTACAATTTTTATTTCTGCATCCTCCTCCTCCCCATTCAAATGTGTTTCTACAATCCCTGCCGTGTGTTTGGGGTCTTTATCTTGTTGGAAGATGAACACTTGTCCAAACAAATGCTTTCCATCTGGCATAACATACAGTTGAAGAATTCGCGTTAGTTAGAGTACTATCGATTTTCACAAGGGAGCCAACTCCAGACGAACTTATGGACTCCCAAACATTGATAGATCCCTCAACATGCTTTACTGTTGGTTGTAAATACATATTATTATATCTCTCACCCAGTCGCTGTCATACGTAGTCATTTTTTTTACCCAAAGACTTCAAATTTTGACATATCTGTTCACAGAACCTTCGTCCAATCAGTCGACGTCCATTGGGCATAATCTCGTGCATATTTTACCTTCTTAGACTTTTCAGGTACGTTTAAATGGTAGCAACTCTCCCGTGCAACCCTGCCTCCGTAATCGATGTCGTCTTGTTACAGCCAAAACGTTAGTATCCTGTGAGGAATTAAAGTTCTGCTACAAACTACGACTCTATTGTTTTATATCTCTTAAGCATGTAACTTTCTTGAGATCTTGCGTTTTCCTTGGCCTTCCTTTTCGATATTTTTAGTTTGTTGAACCTGTTTGAAGAGGGCGTTTGATAGTGCCCCACACCCCATTTTACAGAACTGTCCAACGTTTAGCAATTTCTTTAATACTGTACTGTATCTTTCTTCTCGTGAAGTCACGATCTTCATACGAATACTTTCTGGTATTTGTCGTACTGAAAAAAAAGATCGCTTGGTCTCAAGAAGACTTCACATATTTAAATACAGGAATACCAACATATGTACCTCAGAGCTCTCATTATTTTTCAATTGTCTCTACTCAAAAAAATGTAATATGATATCACGTAAAACTAAGAATACATCATTCTAAAAATTACATCATCCAGCTACGTAGCTACATAGGACATGTAATTACAAGTGGGTGGTATGCTTCTAAAAATCTAAAGCCAGAAGATCGACGTTACTATCGAAGTCTTCCAATTTTAAACTGTGTTTACATTTTCATGTTCTATTTCAAATGATTCTAATGTAATAAAAATTTCATTTTACCAATTATATGTAATGTTTATCAATATCTTGACTACTTTTTAAATAAATTAAATAAAGCTATTTGGTGTATGGGTCTCTCTTTCTCTCTTTTATATATATATATATATATAATATATACATATATATATATATATATATATATATATATATATATATACAGGGTGTCCGAGAATTATCTGTACAATTTTTGGCTGTTATTAAAAGTCAACCATGAAGTGTAGAAATTCCAGTGTTGTCCCATTTTGCAGAGAATCTCATTGAGTTTTTTCTGATACAAAGTTTTGACAAGTTTTTTAGAAATTCCAGTGTGTCCGAAAATTATCTGTACAATTTCATCTTTTAATAAAATTCTTGATAACACACGTAAAATTCTTAAACAAGATTATTTAGAATTTGTATTTTCAAAAGTTTCTTTTATTAAAGTAACGTTGTTGCAAACATTCGATATGTGCACCATCAGTGATTCGCAAAACATCCAATCGATAATCCAAATGTTGCCATGTACGCTGCAGCATATCCAATCAATTCGCTCAATAGCAGCTGTGATTCTTGCTTTTAAATCATCAATGTCTGTCACCCGCGTACAAAAAAGAAAAAACTTGTCAAAACTTGTTATCAGCAAAAACTTAATGAGTTTCTCTGTAAAATGGGACAAACACTGGAATTTCTACACTTCATGGTTGACTTTTAATAACAGCCAAAAATTGTACAGATAATTCTCGGACACCCGGTATATATATATTCCTGTGTAAATAAAAAGTGAAAATTGTTAGTTTCTCAAGTCAAAACACGTAAATGGAAGGTAAATTGAAGTGTTTTACTCAAACCTTTTACATATATGTTTATTAACTTGGTCGCAGTTTTGTGCAACGCTCATTCATCATTCGCAGATGAAGCTCGTTGTCCTGCCTCGAAAGTTGTCCGAGTGAAGGAGGGAGCTGCTTTCTTGATTTTTTTTTTTATATTTCCAGCGCACAGAGCAGGCGCCCTCCGGTCATCTGGGAAAGTTCTCACCCAAGTGCCTACTTTCCTTTGAATGTGTCCAGTGTCCACGCTGACACAGGTGATGTTCCTATTTCTTTTAATATAATTGCGTAGCTAATAATTTTTGGGTCCTCTGACGAAGAATATTCGCCTAGCCTTCAACACTTTTTTATGGGATTTATATCCTCCCGAGCTTATTATCATTATCATCATCATCATTAGGGATAATGCACATTTTACCTTTTCTGTTCCCCCAATATTGTTTCCATGGTCACAGTCACAGTTTAAGATAAGGAACGGACTCCAATACCCAATAGGTAGGCTGACCATATTTCCTTGAGAAATATTACAAAAATCTTATAGGTTATGAATAATAATTTATGATTGACCAATATTAAAGTATATTTATAGTTTTTATTAAAAACGGGACAAAATTGACATTTTTATTAAAACGACGGGACGGCCAGGATATATAAACAAAACGGTACTGTCCCGTTCAAAACGGTACGTATGGTCAGCCTACCAATAGGTAATCTGTGAGTTTTGCTTTAGGTAGACCCCCATTTCACAATCCTACGGGAATTAATTCAATAGTTAGTTTTTGTGAGATCGGCAGGACAGAAACTCAAACTCGCCTCTTGAAAATCAAATACTTATCTATTGAATCTCTCAAAATCTAGCGACTTTCCGTAGCCCAATCTTTGAGATTTTCTCTTCGTGAAATGGAAGAATTTACCTATTACCTATTGATTTTTATATCTTTTTCAACTATTGACTTATTGACCTATTTTCAATTTTACGTACAGAGATGATTGATTTTTCTTGCGAGACGCACAAGTCATTTTCAGTATTTCGCATTTATATATAAAAACGAATTGACCTAACGTCAAATACGGTCGAGGTGGAGTGCATCAATTTCCTCCTCTATAAACCACACACTGGCTTTTTTATTTCTCGATGACTTATCACTTCGGACACCTGTGGCGTTAGTCGGTACGGCCCAGGAGTGAAGGATTGACCTACAAGGCACGCCCGGGAACCACAGTTGAATAGTGACGAAAGAATGTACAACAAGACGTCGCAGCAACTAGAACGCTCTTCATGGAACCCGCTCCTATAACCCATTCGTAAGAATCCAGGGTCGTCGGGCAAAGCGAAGAAAAGAGCGAGCGAACCCACTTCTACTCGGGACCATCGCCCGCAGCTGAGTCATCTTGTTCGAGTTGCCGTGAACCTCGGTTTGAAGGAGGTCCTCCAACCTATACCCCTTCACCGTGAGCTCAGAAATAACGCTGACGACGGCTCGAGACGTTAAAGTCACTACAACGCTTTCCCAATCTATCTGATTCCAGGGTGCACGAAGCCTTATGAAGAAAAGAGAGCTAGCTGCTCCTTGTTGTATCGCCACATCCTGCTGTTCGGCTCCCGTTACCAGGGCGTAAGGCTATTAGATGCGACAACATCTAACCTCAGTAAAGCCAACCTATCACGCCTGGTTCCGTAATATTCGTTCTGTTTCTTACCCACTGGTTAATGCTCCCACCACTAAGAGCTTAACCCATTGCGGCGCCCATTGTTTCCCGATTAATTTCGGATATTAATTCAGACGTCGCAGCAATTAAAACGCTCTTCTTTACGCCCGCAAATGTCAACCCCCTCGAAAGAATCCAGGGTCCGCGGTCCTGACGAAGAAAAGAGCGAACTCCTCCCCGAAACCGCAGCCCGCCGCTGCGACTCATGCCAAGTTGCCCCAACCGGGCGTGGAGTAGGTCGTCCGACCCATCATTACCCGTGAGCGCAGAGATCATGCAGACGACGGCTCGAGACGTTAAAGTTACTACGCTGCTGCTATTCTCGTTCTGCTTTTTAGCCGACTGGTTTTTACTCCCACCACTAAGAGCTTAACCTACTGCGGCTCCATTGTTTCCCGATTAATTTCAGTAATTAATTGCTAAACATGTTCATTACTTAATTCAGAGAGATTACGGGTACTGCCTAGGGGCAAAGATTTGACCAACGAGGCGCGCCCGCGAACCACAGTTTGAAAGACTGATGACGGTACCAGACGTCGCTGTAACTAAAACGCTTTTCATAAAACCCGCTCCTATAACCTGTTCGAAAGAATCCAGGGTCGTCGGGCAAAGCGAAGAAAGGGCGGGCGATCTCCTCCCCGGGACCGTCGCCCGCATCTGAGTCAACTTTTTCGCGTTGCCGGGAACATCGGCGAGGTGGTTAATGTAACCTATTAATCTTCACCCGTGAGCTCAGAAGTAACACGGACGACGGACGGGACGTTCCAGTTACTACAACGCTCTTCGGCGACAAAGTCCATTCTAAACCCTATCTCTCAGCGAGGAGCTGTTACAGGGTGCAGGACGATGCCTTATGTAAAAAGGAGAGAACGCATCCCAGCACAATCGACAGTTGCTGTGGTTCTACAGTCGTCGCCAGGAGTTTAGGGCTACCTCGTTAAAGTCAATCTATCACACCTTGTTTCGTAACATGGCTTTGGTACTTTAACCTATTAGCGCTACGTATTAGTTAACGTATAGTGACGTGAAGGCCGCAAGACGACCCATGAATCACAGGTCGAAATATGTCCGTCATTTCATAGCTGACCAGGAAAAAACATAGGTTACATAAAACTTTACGAAACGTAATAAAAGAGGCTACATACGGCTACATTCAACTATCTGGGCTAGTTTATGCAGCTACATGGTTTATTGTGCTGCTACATTTTACTATCCCTGGCCGTTTTCAACATTTTACCGCCCCTATCTCTTATAGTAACTTATAGGCACCAGCGTTGGGGGGGGGGGCGCTTGTGTGCCTAAAAATTACCTACAAGATTGCTGAAATTTTTTTTGGCAAATCATTGGCTTTTTACTGGAATCATAGGGCTTTCCCCAAGGTCACGTGGCTGTGACGTTTCACAATTCAGCCCCCATCATCAGTGGGGGATGGGGAACTTTTGAGCGCTTGCTCCCGCGGGTTTAGATTTAAATCCTATGCAAAATTCAACAAACCGCTTTTAGGTGAGACGTAGGTCCTATGCCTATTGCCTATAGATCGCTCGTTTTGTCTTTTGCAGTCCCACGACAAGCTATTCAATTAACGTATTTTCCGGCATATAAGGCGCGGTATTTTTCCCCAAAAAGTCTCAGAAAATCACCCCGCGCCTTATATGCTCAAGGTCAGGGACTGGCGAAAACAAGAGGCCGAGCAAGTATTGTATTTTTTTATTTTTTTTTCAAGAATATGCATGCAAAAATTGGGGTGCGTCTTATATGCTCGTGCGCCTTATATGCCGGAAAATACGGTATTTTCCATGTGTAAATTATGGCGTTCTTTACAGAGTACAAGTAATTTACGTTAATTTACGAAGGGAAGTTAATCACAACAGAAGTATGGGCGCAAATGGTTAGAGTGCAATGCAATTTCAAATGTTGCAAAGGGGGGGGAGGGGGATGTTGCAAGATGTTATGCAACAAAGGGGGAGGGGTTATGCAACAAGAGGACGGTGGGACGGCCTCACCCCCAAAGAGAAACCTAACCAAAGCCTCAACCTAAGAAAGAGAGAGGGGTGTTCGTCTGGCTTCTGCCAGACGCATAATGAGAGTTCATCCGAGCGCCAGCTGTCTTATAAGGTACTAATCAGCCAGTTGTCTTAATCCATCAGTTGGCTTAGAAGGCGTAAATGGCTTGTTCAGGTGTACATTATTAGGGTTGAGTAGTCAGATTGCGTTATTTATTCAATTAAAGCATATATTCTTGACAGTTGACATTATCCGACAATTGGCTTAATCCGCCAGTTGACTTAGAAAGCTGGTGTATATATTAATTAATTTTTCAGCTGTCAGACTGCGCTATTCAGATATTCTTGAAAGTTGGCTAAGAAATCCGTCAGTCGGTTTAGAAGGCGTAACCAGCCATTTGGTATACATATAATTAAATAATAATATCGTTTATATACAGGGTGTCTCAAAAGTCATCACTATCTATTTCGGTGACATTAGATGTTTTTTTTAAAAATGCTATGCTGGCATAAAGATATGTACTTCTGGTGCAAATTTGTGTATTTAAAAAAAGTTAATTGGTTTATTTCGAATTTTGTGTAATTTATAAATTCTTGACATGCTTGAACAATTCCTCGAACCTCAACTTCTTACAGATGGCATTCTTGACACAGTAGTTTTTCAGCAGGATGGAGCACCGTGCCATTATGCAATAATTGTACGTGATTATCTTGACAGACGCTTCCCCGGTCGCTGGATTGGTCGTGGAGGAACACAACCATGGGCAGCACGTTCACCCGATTTAACACCATTAGATTTTTTCGCCTGAGGTTTCATTAAGTCTAAGGTGTACACTGGTAGAAGAATTAGTGATGTAGCCGAACTTCGAAATCGTATTACCGATGCAGTTCAGAAAATAACACCTCAAATGCTGGAAAGTGTGTTCCGGGAAACAATTTATCGCTTTGAGCTCTGTAGAGACACTGATGGTCGCCATGTGGAGACAGATAAATAAATAGCACTAATTCTTTGTGGCACTTACTTTGAAATAAATATATTTTTCATGTCTTAAACCAGTTTTTCGTAATTCCCATTATTTTTCAAAATAGATAGTGACTTTTGAGACACCCTGTATACAACCAAAAGAATTAAATAAAACACCATTATATCATTCTGTTTATTTAGACGAATTATTGGAATAAATTTCACGAAATATATTGAAAATAAATATACAATCCTATACAAACGTTGGAACATACATGATAAAAAAATAAAATAAAAAATAATAATAGCATAAGAAATACGAACGAGGAATATATATATATATAATTAAAAAATAACAAATAATAATATACAAAACGTTGGAGTAAAACCATCAATATAACAGTACAGGAGGAATATATATATATATATATATATATAATATATATATATATAACACATACAGTTATATTAAATAGTTAAATATATTGAAAATAAAAATAAATATATTGAAAATAAAAATAATAATATACAAAGCGATGGAGTATAATCATCAACATATTAGTACAGGAAAAAATACATACAGTATATACAATTATATTAAATAATTAAATATATTGAAAATAAATATACCTGAAAATACTTTATGTTCTACTGTGCTTAACTAAACGCTAAACTCGCACGTAATCGAGTCTACAGTCACATCATTATTTGTTTGCAGTGCGCAGTAAATAGATTTAACATTATTTCACCGCTCAAAGTGTATGGACGCTTATACTCGATGGAAATGGCCTTCATATCGTTCAGTACTATTATTGTGCCCACTTTACATTCGGTTGGCAAGTTATCTTTAAACACCGATATAATACAATCAAAAGCACGCAAAAAGGGTATAGTTAGCCACCACATCATTATTAAATACAAGTTTATAAACACTCCTTTCCAATCGAGGGTTTTTTCTTACCGATCCGAGTTTTTCAATCGTGAACTCTTCTTCACAACGCATAGTGGCAATTGAAATAATCTTCCATTTCGTAACGACACCACCACATTATATAGAGGTACAATTCTTCAAGGTGAACAGTCTAGGCGAGCTCTGCCCTGTACCGCTCAAGTCCTTTGTACCAAAGTTCATGATATTTCGAAGAGTCTAAACCTTTTAAATAAGCATCCAGCTCTAGACAATTCTCGCCTTGTTCATGCCTACATTCGATAAATCCGTCGAGCAGAGCGGTTTATGTGTATTCAAGAACCGTGTCAAAATAAATCATATCTGTAACACGATCGTCTAATATAGGCTTCAGCTTGCGGAATCCGACGATTTCAAACATTCTGTCGAGGATGAATCGGTTTCGCGTAGGGACAAGAACGTTATTATCGGATGCATTCTTCCACGAATTACGGACGATTGTTCGAACACAATATTGTTCGAACACAATTGTTCGAAAACCATAGTTCGAAAAACAGTTGTTCGAAGCAACAATTATTCGAAGTTATAATTGTTCGAACACAATTGTTCGAACACAATTGTTCGAAAACCATAGTTCGAGCCCCGAGCCTCATTTACCAAATGATATCGTTAAAACTAACGAAAATATCACGACTTAACCTAACCAATCGTCAAGGGCGTACAGTTGACCTAACTGGGCATTCAATTTAATTTATTATTATATTTGGTACTGTAAAGCAAAAAACAAGAATACATAGTGGTGGGGGGGGCCCTGATCTTCAGGTGATCCTTATTTATTATCATTTATACATTTATTTTAGCCGTTTTATTTATTATTATTATTTATTATTATTATATATTATTATTATGTTATTATTATATTCATATGCCTCTATCCTGTTTTATTAATAAAGATTTTTAACTTTGAATAACGTATGAATAAAGATTTTTAACTTTTAATGTTTTTTTAATACTTTTTGTTTTTCGAACTATGGTTTTCGAACAATTGTTGCTTCGAACTATGGTTTTCGAACAATTGTGTTCGAACAATCGTCCGGCAACGTTCTTCCACATCAGTCGTGTATCAATGCATAGTTGATCGTTATTTATACACAACGTACAAACAACGGCATATGAGGGGGCATCATTAATCTGTTCTCTTCTTGTACCTACACCTGCAGGTATTTTATAACGGTCCTCAGCCGACTTCTCAACTATCACGAAGACTACACTCATCTCCTCAACACTTAAATAAATAACATTACGTTTACCAGAGTTTGCTTGTCTACAAGACGTTTCAAGTACAGAGTTAATGGCACCGACTTCACGCCTGGTCACGCGAAATAACTTCGTCACGGACACATCGTACGCGGCATTGAGAATGCTTCTCAAAGGAAGTTCCATCGTATTCGAAGAGTGCACGTCCAGTCGGTTCAAGCTCTGAGATGAATATGAGCTATGGGTGGGCTCGACGGGAGGAGCGAGTCACACCATAAGCTGTTGAATCGTGTACGGATTTGTTCTAGCATAAATCATACGAGTACTTATAACCATTATACAGAGCAATTTTACGACACATGGGGTAATTTCAGTTTTAATGTTTTGTGCGTACTAGACGTTTTCTACACATTAACAATCCGGTGCACTGTTTGAGAGAAACATGTGACCGTATTTATCCCTTTTGTTTAACAATCGATACTCGTCTCTAAACTCTATCAAAAAACCACACAGGACTTAGCCACAACCTCACTGCGAACCTCGTCATGATACATATGAATGTAGAGGTAAAAGTACTTTAGCTTGTCCATGATGATAAGGTTCACATTCTCAGCCGCAAGGTACGCTTACTCGGTATGATGCAGCATGACATAATACCGCCTGTCATACCTCTCATCAACAAGACCCATTATCCATATCCGTTGCTTCTATTCTGCACGCGTTGTTTCATTCACCTCACAGTATATGAACGCTTTTATGCAGTTTAGCCCTATAACGTAGTCCATTACGTCGTTTGTGCCGGGAAATCCGGCAATGCTCTCGCCAGAATACCCATAGAGTGTTTGAACATCTTGTTTTTTCGCGCGATTCAATGTAGCCTTAAAAGTCTCAAAGGAGGGTGGGATAGGTAGTCTTTCAGTATTCAACACATCTTCCGACTTTACCGAACACCATTTCATAAACATCGAACACGCAATATTAAAAGTAGCCATCAATATTTTTTCGTCTACGTGAGAAAATACACTTCTGAGCTCCAGGGTTTGCAGAGGTCAACTGAGCACGTCGGGTTAGAGATATGCCCAGGTAGTAGCAGGAGTCACATGACCCAGCTCACAGTGGGCGGAGCTTAGGATTGTACACACGCACGCACATAAAGGCGAAAATGAAACCCTAATTGAAAAATTATACGTAATAAATAAACATATCGTTAACAATACACACATATATATACATGTAAACAATCAAGGATTAAGGTATCCAAAGGGTACGGTATCATAGGTACCAGGCACCTGGTAACGTTTCCTATAAGTGTTACAGCATACCTTCGGGCCCCTAAGTTCCTTCACACACGCCAGTTTCTGCGCCCGAAAATTGAGAGTCCGCACAGTCAGTTGGGGTGGATGGTTGCCCTCATCTTCCAAGCACACTAGGTCCTTCAACGAGTCAAAGTTAACGACTCGTCGGTTCGCATGGTTAAGCTTATACCCTTAGCCTTCACGATATATTTCATATCCTCTCGAACCCTCACCCGTACCGCATAAGTTTTTGGCCCTGTTGATAAAAATGAGTCAGCGTATGCACCTCCACCATTCTCATCCTTGATCTCGTCAGTTAACTCTCCGAGGAATTCCCCAATAGGGTCATGTACTCACCCTCCCTCTCTGTGAATATTACGCTATCTCTGTCAGCGTACAGCACCCTCCACCCAAGAGTGTGCAGTAGTCCCCAAAGCTTGATGCCGGCGTATGCCGTTGTGAAGCTGGCTACAGGTATGTTTGTAACCCGTAAGGTATCTATGGCAAGTTCGGTGATATTGTACTTTATTATGTAAGTATTACCTACATTCACGATCTCCATACCCTCTTTATCGTGAGCATTGGCATAATCCAAGGCTTCACTGTAACTTTGTGCCAAATGAACGTTCCCTTTGCCAGTATTCTGTGCAAATTTTCCCCAAAGCCTGTTTAGACACAACTTTGCACTAAAGCGCTTGCCGAGATTCTTAACAATTTGGGAACAGTCAAGCTGTATACCTTCACGGGCACGGTAACGCTGAATATAAGCCATTTTTTCATCTTCGGTATCAACTCCTCGCGGGTACCCCAATTCTTCTACCTTATCCTTCAAAAAAGCGTTTATATATGGCGTGAAAAGGTTGGGGAGCTTCTGAAACCTCCACACCTCATGTATCTTCAATATTCTGTAGCCATGGCGAACGGCTAGGTCCAGTTCAGGGCTTGTATATACACCTCTGCTCTTACGCTGATTGGTTGTATGATTACAATCCCCATTGTTCTCCTCTGTGCACTTCACGCACAGGGGAAACATGAGCAACATGAGCTTGTGATCTATAACGACGGGTAAGATCGGCATACATAAATCCCGAGGGGGAGACCGACTACGAAAGAGAGTCCAAAGTAGTGCTCACTCAAGTTAGCTGAGAACTCCTCGATGGTTGGCTTGGCGGGGCCCACCAGTATTTCAGGTGCACCTACGGGGTGAACAGACGTGTTTTATTGATTGTCGAGTGTTACCATTTGAATAAGTGGTTTTAGTTGAAGTGTTTAAAAAAAATAGTGTTTGGTGCATTCTTAACTAAATTAATTCGTGTTACTAATCATTCATTATCAAATATATTTCATTTATTGACTTTATTCATTACTATATTATTTGAATAAACCAAGGCTAGTGCACGTGGCTTGCGTTGTTTGTTTCCTGAATCTATTACTAACCGAGGTTTCATAAGGTTGAAGTTCCCTTGGTTTGCATTTTATATTTTTCAAATCTATCAGAAAACGTGCTTTCATAAGGTTTATTTTCCTTTCCTTCAGGGGATCAACTAGAGTGTGGTCACCCACCGTGGGAAAAAGGAAAAACGGTAAGAAAACAGTCGGTCGAATAGCGGACAGATAAGTTTTAGTAATATTTTTTCATTTACAGAACTTTCGTCGGTAGCTTAATTATATATTCATTTAGTATAAATTTGTGTTACGAGAATCTGTTTCTGAGTTTCAGGAACATTTTGCGGGTTTGCGCAGGTGACGGCGCAATAAGCACGCGGTAGACCTACGTTGTAATTTATTAATTTCCAAGCGCTCGGTTTTTTTTTTTGTTTTTTAACTAATTAAGAGCATAGCACCCCCGTCAAGTACTTGCAGTCGCTGTGAAGAGAAATTTGCCGCTTACGCGTTTACAATGGCTAATAATAATGAACAGTTAGTTTGCAGGTGTTGCTCTAGCATGGAAGTGCTGAGGAACGAGTTAGAACGTGAGAGGGAGGCCAGAGTTAGGCTTGAAGAAAGCGTGATGCTCCTAAAGGCAAAATTAGAATCCCTTGAGACACCAGCTACGACCCCTCCTGCCTCAGTTTCTACTAATAATATAAACAGTACTAATAGCCTTCTCTCTTCCCCTAGTTCCCAACCCTTCGTTCAAATGCGTAATGGAGCCCCATTGAGAAAACCTAAGACTTGTCTACCAGTAATAACAAACAATAAGTTTTCTGTTTTAGGCTTGGAAGATGCTGATGAACCGGAAATACGACTCGTTGGCCATTCCATTGTTCGAGGGCAGCTCGATGAATTATGTGGGAGAAACCCTCGTCGTAGGCGCCGTTACTGCTACCCTGGTTCAAGGGTGGAGGATATAACTAATAGTGTTGACCATTTTACAGACGGTACCGCCAAGGACACAACGTATATTATTCATGTCGGTACTAATAACGTTTTAAATTCTAGATCGGAAGAACTGCTGGCTAGATACAGGGACTTACTAGAGCGACTAAAGGAAAAAACTAATAAGATTGTTTTAACAGGTATACTTCCTCGAATTATCCAACGTAGCAGTTTCTACAGCAAGGCGACCTATATCAACAATAACCTAAAGTCTCTTTGCCAACAGGAAGGAGTGCATTTTGTGAATTTTTGGAACAGTTTCTACGGCAGGAGGGACTTGCTCCTCGGAGATGAACTTCATCTTAATGACGTTGGAGCTGCGCGTTTAGGAAGATTATTTCATAATACTCTCTCTTCTTTTCAGTCTGCCGTAACTCGAACGGTCCCAGCGTAAATTCCACGAATTTCCCCTGCGCTCGCGAAGGTGTCGCAATTACAAACAACATGAAGGTTCTATCCTTAAATGCTCCTAGCCTACGAAATAAAATAAACGAATTTTTTTCTTTAATTGCTTGTAAAGACTATGATTTAATTGCGATAAATGAATCGTGGCTTAGCACTGAAACACGTGACTTTGTAGGGGAGTATCAAATTAGGTTATAAACTTTTTGTTAAAAACAGAATAGGTAGGCGAGGAGGCGGTGTTATGTTGTATATCAAAGATAATATTGCGAACGTTATAGAGGTAAAGCACACAATTCCAGAACCGATAGATTCGACTATAGCAGAACTTAAATTGAACGATTTCAAACTTCTTGTTGCGGTTATATATAGGCCCCCTAATCAAACCGCTGATATGGACGAAGCGTTATATCGTGAACTAAAGATAATAATAGGTAGTGAGCAGGCTTTAGTTATGGGTGACATTAATTGCGCCAACGTGAATTACGATACAATGCAGGGAGACGCGGAAGGTAATCGTTTAGTTAATTTTCTCGAGGATAGCTTTCTTATTCAAAAGGTTGTGGAACCTACGAGGTTGGACAGTATTTTAGATTTAGTAATAACTACGGATGATAGGCTAATTACTGATCTTCAATAATAGAACACTTAAGCAATAGCGATAACAATATGGTACAGTTTGTCCTCTCAGTAAGTCACTCGAAACCAGCTAACTCGACTAAAATTCCTAATTTCTAGCGCGCAGAATTTTGTAAATTTAGAAATAAATTGTCACACGTCAATTGGGAAAACGTAATGGGGAACTTCAACGCAAAAGTAACGTGGGAATCGTTTGAAACAGTATTTAGGACTATAAATGAGGAAGGTGTACCGTACAAAATTAAGCGTGCGAAAGTAAACAACAAGCCCTTGTGGTTTACTTCAAGTTAGCAAACGTAACACCTATCTTTAAGAAAGGCGATAAAGGTGCGGAGGGAAATTATAGGCCAATCACTTTAACGTCTGTTGTAGGTAAGCTACTGGAATCAATAATTAGGGATCGTATAGTCGAACACTTGGAATTCCATAACTTAGTTAGAAATACGCAGCACGGTTTAAGGCGAAACAAATCTTGCTTAACTAATCTTTTAGAATTTTTTCAAAGTGTGGTTGACGTTTACGATAGTCATCGGGCGGTTGATGTAGTGTATTTAGATTTTCAAAGCGTTTGACACCGTACCGCACAAAAGACTCATTGAAAAAACTAAGGCTCATGGAATCAGGGGTGTTGCGAGGTACGAAACAGAGGGTGGTCGTTGATGGAGCGGAGTCGTGTTGGGCTAATTTAGCGAGTGGCGTTCCTCAGAGTTCTGTATTCGGCCCCTTGCTTTTTCTTATATATATTCACGATTTAGATGTCGTCCTAGTCAGTACAGTTTCAAAAGTTTGCGGATGACACGAAGCTGGGTGGTAGGGCGATTAATGACGAAGATAGAGGTAAAATCCAGGAAGATCTGAATAAGATCGTTGATTGGTCAGTCACATGGCAAATGAGATTTAACGTCGATAAGTGCAAAATTTTACATATAGGTTCGCGTAACGGTAATTTTGTGTATAGTATGTCAGGGAAAGAGTTAACAAGCGTAGAGCAGGAAAAATATTTAGGAGTTATAGTCACTGGCGGTCAATAAAGCGAACAAAGTGTTAGGTTTTATAGCTCGGAATTTTGAGTACAAATCGCGCGATATTATAGTTCCTCCTTATAAATCATTAGTTAGACCCCATTTGGAGTACGCGATACAATTTTGGAATCCGCATATGTGCAAAGATATAGACAAAATCGAAAGAGTTCAAAGACGAGCAACTAAGATGATTCCGTCGCTTAGGTCAAAGTCGTACGAGGATAGGCTTAAGGAGTTATAATTGACTACACTCGAGACTAGGAGGCTAAGGGGTGATCTAATCCAGGTTTTCAAAATTATGAATGGGTTCGACAACGTAGATAGAGATAGCTTTTTCAAAATATCTCAATATAATAGGACTAGAAATAACGGGTGTAAGTTGACAAGTAGAAGGTTCGAGACAGCAGTTGCCAAAAACTTTTTTACGCATAGAATAGTAAATACGTGGAATAGTTTGCCGGTAGAAGTAATTAGTAGCACGTCTATAAACATGTTTAAAAATCGATTAGACGCATATGTTGATAGATTTGATATAGTTTAAGGTAGTAAAATTAAGGCTTTGTGGTTCGGAACCCACTTAAAATTGTAGGTCCCCTCCGCCACCACGGAGGATATGCACAATACACAATTATGAACACAGTTAGGTAGACCAGCCATGAGTGGATCCTAGGGTCTTTGTTGGTCTGAAGCATTATAACATTATAATATAAAGAACAGAAGTCATATTAATGGAGGTTTATGCCCTCCGTAGGTGGAAAGTATAGCTTGAAGCCATTTGTACGCCCTCCGAACACGTCGCCTCATTTGAGAGGATCCACCACCAATGAATGTTTGATGGCCCTTATTTCTTAACGGTACTGGCCATCTGTTTCTGTCCGTGCATCATACTCATGCTCTCACACGAACTTGTGAGTGAACTAGGAGCCTATAAATTGATCGCGGATACGGGTACATGCGAGGCTTTCGGCGGGGGATCTTCCATAGAGGTCCTCTGTGACAGCACACAGTCTTCTCACCAGTAGTTGGATCCTCACTTAGACCATCAACCCAAAAAACACGACCATTGACCTAAATGGGTACTTCCCCCGTGATGCGGGCGTGTTTTATGTATACCCCGGTCTGATGCTGTAGGTGTATGAGCCAGCAAATAGCCTGATGCTCATAATTGCTGGGATTGTTTCTGTGAATGACGGCTAAGGTGTCTTTAGGCATGAAGTTATTCTTGAACACCGTAAAACATTATGAAGCGATCGTGGTTGCAACTTGCAATGGATCGCGTTTGAAACGGGCTATATACATCCTTCTAAAGGCCTGGACACATACTCTAAGCACGCGCACATCATTCAAGCCAAAACGCTCACATTCATCAGCTATATTAAATGGACTAGTTTCATTAAAACTGTTGTAGTAGCGGTCAAAATCTTCACGCTCACTATCACTCATGTTGGTGTAGTTAAATTAATGTTTGGGTGGAGGTAGTCCTACGTAATTTAATGTTTCGTTAGTTAGGAACGTGTAAGGGAAATACCCTTTTGAAACTTCGGCGGTTACACCCATCACCTTGGGTAGCTTGGCTAATTTACAAGGTGTGAATAATAAAGTATCTTTAAACTGAACATTACCTCTTATCTGCATTTGTATAAGTTTGTTGCCTCTTTTCATGGGGTCGCCTGTAAATATCTCCGATGACTCGTGTTCAAGCAATTCCTTATAAAGGAACTGTGTCAAATTTTGCCCTGTTATGGGCAAGAATATCCACAGTCGTTTTTGAACTTGTCTGCTAATTTGACAATATAGGATACAAAGAGTTTCACTGGGCTGTCGTGTGCAATCGTTTTAAAAACGTTTGTCCGTTTACCACATTTGTGACACTCATCACACTCGATCTCAATGCACTCATCGCAGATAGTCTGGTTTACGAGTAAATATGGAATAACCTCTTTGGGTTCAGCGTTCGTGTATGTTTCTATATCGTACTACACGGTTATACAAGGGCTATTTTTAGGCTTGGCATCTTTCATATAACATACATGCTTTACACCAGCCGCCTTGTATTTCTCATGGCATGTAGAACAGTGAATTTCATCACATTTATGCTTGAAATTCCTCCAATTATCCATCATGTGCAACATACTGCACTTACAAATCCTCATTTTCCTGCAAGTGCCAATTGACTTATGGAGCTCAAAGCATTTATGATTGAAAAATGTACGTCTACACACATTACATTCCCTCTTCTCAGCTACAACTACATGACTTTCACATTTGGGGCTTTTACACTGCTCACATACCATTCATGATGCCCTCCATATTTTCGACTTTTATCATAACTGGCGTAGAGAGTCCTTATATTGCGGATGGGGAGATACGATGTTACTGACAATCCTAAAATAAGTAGAAGTCTTGTACGATCTCTCGCAGCTTTTAAAAACATACACAGTCCTACGACGATCATCCATTCCAAATACAACTATACGTGCATTCATTTCCTGCTCTACCCTTCTCAGCTCTTCAGGATCCATATTACACTCAAACTCAAGCTTACAATATGAAGCCAGTTTACGGGCACGCTGCACTACCGTAGGCAGCTAGATATTATACGCTATTATATTTAGTACAGTGAACATATGAGCTAAGAGTATTGATATAAATCCGCAACCACGATCGACTTTTAAATGTTTTCTGTAAATAATTATAGAATTGAAATTAAGAGTATAAGGTGTGGCACTATGACCCGCAACCCGGAATACTCTGTCAATATCTACCGTGAAGTTGTCCTTATTGAAGGCTGTACTACTTTGAGAGACCTGTATTGTACGACCCAAAATATATTCTATGTCTACAGTTGCCAAGCGTCTGAATGGTATTACTACCCAAAAATCATCTACATCCCCGCCATCTGAACCGAACCTGAAGGACAACCTCGTCCGGACTTAACGTTCCTCGCGGTTCTGAAGGGCAAACTCCACAATCCGTTCAACTACACGTCGCAGTCCAACACCGTTGCTATACATTGATCCAGGGTCAACCCTGACCACGTACCGATTTCTAGTCAGGGCAGGGGTGGGGGTAGCGGTGCGCACCAACTCGAATGTTATACCTTCCTCCACAGCACGAGAAGCTGCTGCTGCTGGTGTGGCGGAAGTAACCAGAATTGAACAAGAATAAGGGGGTATATTTGGGGAAGTTACTATTGTGGGGTTTGTGTCGTAAAACGTAGAGGGTTGGGGTTCTATTACTGGGGTCTAACAACAGGCGCAATCCTGGTGCGCTTTATACCTGACGTGGAGGGTCTTCATCATGTTTCCGCTTTGAATTGTCGCGTGCTACAGGTATCGCTGGTGAGAGTTCGTCAGCGGGTATGAAGTCTGTAGCGAAACGATCATCGGGGTCAGGTGTAATATCGATGATGGGGGGGGAGCTGTACATCGTCGTCGTTCACGGTTCTATGGAAGAAGAAAAACAAGAATATAAGAAATAGCACTTAAATTTTGTTATATTTTGTAAATGACCCACTTAGGGGTGTGACGTGTTAGAAATGGAATCTGTAGAAAAATTCGGGTTCACAAGCCCCTCCACATGTATTATATCTGGCCCTACAGGCAATGTTCCCTCTAAGGTGTGCGCGTGTGCGCGCGCACACGCATTGTGAAACCCGCGCACACAGCAAAATAAAATGCGCACAGGCTCAAACGTATCATGAGTCACGACAGTAAATGAAGTAATTTAAAAAATATACTGTCACACAAGGTCTGACCATTTGCATCAACATACGTACTCTATAGTCGCTCTTTTAAGTATTAACCCCTTTCGCCTGACTTCGCCGACGTCCGCGCAATTACGCAATACAGATTATTTTTACTCAACGTTTTTCTTTTTTTCTTTTATACATTAACGTATTGAATATAAACCTTCTCTTTCTTATTTTTACATAAATTTTGTTGAATTTTATTTCTCTATTTTTTATTTTATTCATATTTTTAGAATGGATAAAATGTTTTATTTTTTAAGAATATATAATATTGTAAACAGTTTTTAAATATCCATTTAATAGTACTGTAATGACCAACCTATCATCTTATGGAAATGATATTAATTAAGTATTTAATATTTATATATATTTCATTTTGAAGATAATAGAGCTCACAAAAGTTTGCAAAATTTTTCACCATGAATCTAAATGTATGTACAACGAAAATTTCTTGCGAACACGGACTAAAAAAAATTAGAGGGAACATTGCCTGAGGCTACAGGATGTGGTAAAACTGTGTTTATGCTTAAAATCATTAAAGATAAGGAGAGATGTTCTCAAAATTTGTGCATAAATTAATATGGTGCTATTCGACGTATCAATCAGTGTTCAACGAGTACCAAGATGATATTTTGTTCCACAAAGGTGTATATGACGTTAATTCGTTAAGAGGAAATGAGCATACAGTCATTGTAATTGACGATCTCATGTTGGAAATGGATAAAACGTTTGGCGAGATATTTACAGTATTCTCCCACCATCTTAACATAAGTGTATTCTTCATCAATCAGAATCTTTTTTTAAAAAATAGATACATGCGCGATGCATCGTTAAATACACAACATCTAGTCTTATTCGCGCAACGTAGAGATGTATCACAAATTGGGGTATTAGCCAATCAAATGTTCCCGAATCAGCGTAAGGAGTTTTTGGAGGTTTATAAAAAAGTTACAAGTCAGCGTTACGGATATTTGCTTTGTAACCTTCACCCGCGAAACACGTTTTGAGTGCTCCTAAGAACGAATATATTCCCAAACGAGCATGAAATGGTGTATATTCCAGAATGACAAATAGGCTGAAAAAATACGGTGAATTAATAAAAATCTATCAAAGATTGCCTCGGGCATTGCAGCAGATGTTTTTTAAAAATATTGACTCCGACTTTTTAAAATGCATCTGTGAAATCTGTCTTAATGTTATAAACTGTAATGTGTCAATGAAACCCCCTCAGAAGGCTCGCCTACGTCGTTACAAGAACATAATACGTACGCTCGCTCGTAAAATTCAAACTGTGGGGAAGAAAAAGCGAATTATTGTACAAAGAGGGGGATCATTCCTCCCCATCTTATTTTCAGTTTTGGGACCTTTACTGACTAGATTAACATAATGAAGAAAGTGGTAGTGATTTCACACAAGGTGTATACTTCACTGTAAAGTTCAAAGAATCCAGACACGGTTCTAGAACCCCGTAAAAGCAGGCCTAAAAGAATGGAAAGAGAATTGTTAGACCTATTAAACAGTGAAAAATCACCTGATGAGAAAAGGATCTTGTACCAAGAGGCTGTGCAGAAATTTCTTCATGAGTACGAAGATTATAAGAATCCGACAGAGCTCTCCGTGGTTATTATGCATGTCGAGATAGGGCCTGTGGCCGACGTTAGAGATGACCAACCAAAGAATAACGGAACGCAACACATCGAGCATGTATTAAAAAGCAGTCTCCCAGTCTCGAGGTCATTGTTGAAGGAACAAGGGTACAGGGATCGAATATCGTCGACATTGTCCATGATCTGGTGAGAAAGTGGGACAGACCCTCACCAGCAGGATGGAAGCATATTAAAGCAAGACTACAACAAATAAATGTCCCCAAAACATTGTTAGGAAATCTGAATAGGTTAAAAGACTTGGAACAAGTCTCGCATGTGTCTCAACTGAGTACGTCATCACCCCCAACAGTAGCATCTCTGAAGAGGATAAAGAAGAGACTAAACGGCCAACCTTTTCCACGTGTCAATAAAATACGCAAATGGCTAACATATTAAGAAAACGGTATTACAACATTTCTAACCCCGCCTCGTATGTCGGTGTTAATAGACGGTACAAAGGTGTTTACAATGATGGAGTAGGGAAAAAAGATTTTGAGAGTTTTTTACGGGGGCAGGATGTTTATACACTTCAGAAGCCTGTGAGAAAAAGGTTTGAAACGGCCAAGACAACCGCGGCTTCCATTGACTCTATTTGGCAAGCGGGTTTAACAGACATGCAAAGATATTCAGTATATAAAGATGGCTACCGCTTCATCCTATTTATAATAAATTTATTCTCTAGATATCTGTGGCTAGATCCCGGGATGGTTTGGATTAAGTGTGCAAGTTGCATAATCGATTGAACATTTTATGAAATTCCTGTGAAGATCCCGGGACGGAAAGATTAATACAGTCAACTCTTTGTCTTCTGACTGAGGTCCCGCTCACAATTTTTCCACCACTGATCTCGTTGCATGAAAGATTTTGAAACCGTTTTCCTCATAAACTTGAAACTACGCAAAACTTTAAATCGCTCTGTATTAAATGTTTTACTAAATCCTACTTGTATATTATTTAACTAATTTATTTGGCTTACTTACCGTATTAAATTCTATAATTATATATATATATATATATATATATATATATATATATATGTATATATATATATATATATATGTGTAACCTTTGGTAATCTTTGGTTAGCTTCCGTTCGAATTGTTCATTCTGATAAAGGTCAAGCTTTTCACTCCACCTTATACCTACAGTTTAACGTGGAATCGGAAACACGCCCCACCAGCAGCCTAGGGTCTTAACCACTAGGCCACCTAGGGTACCCATTTGTCTACCAGCCACTTTCTTTATTGTGTGGAAGGATGAACAGCTGGGTTTTTGCTGCGCGCCGGCTGCCGTCACCGGGTCTCGCTCCCGGGGCCGATGGATTTGTAGTCATCGACGCTAACTACTACACCACCGAGGCGCCGGTGTGTATATATATATATATATATATATATATATAGAGAGAGAGAGAGAGAGAGAGAGAGAGAGAGAGAGAGAGAGTACTATTTCTAAACTAAACTTCGTGAATAAATTATTGAACGAAAACGGAAGTCGTTATTTCACGTGACATATCACTCGTGCCTCATGGACTGTACAAGATGACAAATATGAACGCGACGAAACCTATTCTTCTGGCTTCGTGCCAAAAATCACTTATTTATTTGAGGGCTATTACCTAACTTTAGAATTTATCTATTAAATCTAATTTATGTTTATGAATTAAGTATTATATATTTTTATTATTTCGTATCTATTAATGAACCCTAATTTTGCAATCCCAACAGGTGTTCTATCAGTAAGTAATAAATCTTTAATGCTAACAGTGTTGAAGAGTTTTCCCCAACAAAGAAACGGCATTTTACTGTACTTGGTCGATCTTTGTTAAAGCTTTCATTAAACTTATTGTTTATGGTAGCTATCGTATCAACTGTGTTTCGACGTTCATGCACCCATGTGCTTGTTGTACGTTCTTCAGTGCTGTATGAACTTTGATCTGTCATTACTAAACCCTGTAAAGAAAAAAACTTACATCATAGGGTTATAGGCCTAGTGCCTCTTCGCCCACCCTGTACATCAATACTGCGTAACATAACATTTATCGACAGAATATGTTATATTATCACATATAATTCTTATTATATTTCTACATTTCTCTCTGTTTCCATATTTATTTCCAGTACTGTATATATATATATATATATAAGCCACTTTTCAGACAAACATACATGTGTGTGTGTGTGTGTGTATATATATATATATATATATGTATATACAGGTCGTCCGATAAGTGAGTGGCGATTCTATGTCAGTTAGCATAGTGTACTAATATCTTTGATATCTAATAAATGTCTATGCTTTTTTCATGAAATCCAAATTTTTAATTTTGCAGTAATTCATGTTTATTTCTGTTTGTTCTGGTTTTTCATTGTTTTATTTTTATTATTTCTAATTATTGGCGTTGCAATGGCTGAGGTAGACGCACGTGTTGATAAAATTTGTGATCAAAGTCCCTACACATATGAAGCACGGATATTAGCAGCAACATGGTGGCATGAATCTGGAAAAACCAAGCATTGCATGAAGGTAGTACGCGAAAGGTTTGAACAAAGATTTAATGATGTGCCGCCAAAGGGCGAAATTATTAGAAAATGGGAACACAAATTATTCACAACTGGGATGATAATTGATAAAAAACGCCGTGGTCGCCCCAAAGCGCAAGAGCAAGATTGGAAGATGATGTTCAAGTGTCAATTCGACAATCGCCAACCAAAAGTATTCGTAGGCGTGCATCTACATTAAATGTTCCGAAATCAACACTGCATGATTTGATGAAAAAAGACTTGCATTTTAAAGCTTTCCGCCCAACCTCCGTTCAGTTTTTATCGCCACAAGATAAAATTGTCAGAGTTAATGCTTGTCAACAAATTCTTGAAGCTTTTCCAAGTAAAGCCGAGAGAGATCATACGTTCTTCAGTGATGAATGTGCCCTTTATGGCGATGGCAAAAGCAAATTTTCGTTTTTTTGGTCGAAAGAAAATCCTCATTATTATGATCAAGTAAAACAGTATCCCCCTCGAATCATGATATGGTGTGCAATATCAGCGCATTGTTTAATTGGTCCAGTTGTGTGCACTGGTCGAATTACTTCAGGAAGTTATATCGACATGTTGGAGAACAGATTTCTACCCGCTTTAAGAAATACAAATATTCGCAACCCTATTTTTCAGCAAGATGGTGCTCCAGGACACATCGCTTTCGCTGCGCGTGAGTTCCTAGACAGAAATTTTCCTGGCAGATGGATCGGAAAGTATGGTCCTGTACCTTGGCCTCCGCGGAGTCCGGACTTGACTACCCCGGATAATACCCTCTGGGGAATCCTCAAGATGCAGATTAATGGCCGTGAAAATCAAAGTGAATCTGATCTGACAAAAATCGCAGAAGTTGTGTTAAGTGACATCAATGAGGATCAAGAACTTTTACAAAAAATGTCAGACAGGACATGGAGACGCATACAGCTTGCTGTTCGTGTAAATGGCGATCAGGTTGATCCCTATGACAATTAATTATCGAATTAATTGTAAGTTTACTAATAATAAAATTCCTTCTAATAAAATTTTTATTATCCTTTATCTTTTATTTATAAATTGTTCCCGAATCGCCACTCACATATCGGACGACCTGTATATATATATATATATATATGCACTGAAAAGTAGCTTATCAAAATGTTTTGGCCCGAATACCAGGCTCTCATCAGCTGATTATTCAGTACCTGAAGTGAAAACGATTTTTACTTTTCTATTGTGCGTTTTATTTCCATTTATTCGTACGCGATTTTATTTACATTATTCCTCGAGTTACATAAGAATTAGAAATTTCTACTCTCCAATCTGTGAGAAACGGGAATTTTGGTAAAACTGTTTTCACTTCTTTTTTTTTTTTTATCAAAATGACGCACAACAGAATCTCTAACATGAGAAATTTTCTTAAAATGAAAATGTGTGAGTTGAAATATTTCTCACGAGTTATGTAAAAACATTTTTAACAAACTTTGATGAACTTGTGTAAAAAAGATATTGTGTTTGTTTGTATAAAATGTTATAAGGTATAATGGATAATGAAATTATTTATGTAAAATGCTATAAAACATAATGGATAATGAAAGTATTTATATAAAATGTTATAAAATAAATTGGATAATGAAAGTAGTCTGTCTACTGCACCATTTAAAAAAAAAAATAAATAATGTAACTGAAAATGAAGGCTTGTCATATTTTAGTAATGTTAGTCAGATTGACCACTTTTAAACTATGCACAGTTTGGACGAGCTTTTAGTTTACATAAGAATTTATGTTTGTGGGAATGATCAGGTTAGGTTATTATCGTCTCAAAGCTAACAATAATTTGCATTGGAAATATACAATCTGCAAAATTATTTTTCCGTGTGCCAGAACTGACATCATTGGAATTTGACAGCTTTCTTTATACATGGATCATAGTGACAATAGCTTTTGTTAGCTATTTCACCTTTCAGCCTTTGGGATGGGTACCGTACTTTTGAGGAAGTAGAGATGCAACTAAACTTAGTTTCTCTCTATTATGGGAATATTCTCACTACTTACGTTAAACAGAGTTAACATTTTTTTTATTATTATTATTATTATTGTTATTATTATGATTATTATGATTATTATTATTATTATTATTATTATTATTATATTTGTGTATTGTGTAAGTTATTCTTAAGCTAGCTCCAAACTGATTCTTATACACCAGCGATTCTCAAACTTTTTCTTCTTCTGTACCCCTTGAATTCTTTCACAGGATTTTCTGGATTTTCGAGAGAGATAGAGGATTTTTTCTTTCTTTACGACCGTGTGACTTGTGGCCGTTTGTTAATTGTATATAAAATTAAAAGGGTTATATTTTCAGGACCCCTTCGCCAACCCGCTAAGATTCCTTCGCGTACCCCTGGTGGTACGCCGTACCCCAGTTTGAGAAGCAATGTTATATATCATTTCACTTCAAGGAAATGCGGAAGTTGTACTTCCAACTAAACTGAGGGAAATCCTGAAACTTCAGTTAATATCATAAAGCATCTGATCGTTATCCAACGCTGTTTGAAGTTATTATGGGAAGAGAAAATTATTACAATTAGAGTAACTTGGTGATACAAGATTCATTATTTTTCGTGTCCTTATGAAAATGTTTTATTTTTCCTGTTGTATACAAGATTCATTATTTTTCGTGTCCTTATGAAAATGTTTTATTTTTCCTGTTGTTTTTTTAAAACAAAATCAGGGTTACCATGAAGATTCCCCATAAAACTCTGCAGATGATTTTATGGTAAAACGAATTCACCTGATAAAGAATTAATCAACCGTTGATAAAAAAAGAAGAGATGATGATAATGGGCTTCTTTAAACTCCTTGGTAACATCTAGGGTCATCGACAGAGGGGACCTACAGCTTTAAGTGGGATCCGAACCGCGCGTAGTATTAGAAATAAATTAAATGAATTTAAGGCTATAATTTATTCCAGCAACTATGATATAGTTGCTATCACTGAAACTTGGTTAAATACCGTGACTCGGAACTTGTTGGGGGAACTTGATATATCGGGTTTTAAACTCTTTACTAATGATAGGTTACATAGGTTTGGTGGAGGCGTTTTGCTGTACATTCGTAATTCCCTTAGCTATCGAGGTTAAGTTAGATTTTCCGGCAGCAATTAATGCGATATGTGTTGAAATTAGGGCGCGTAGTATTAGTTTTAATTTTGTTGTTGTTTATAGACCTCCCGTTCAACACCTCTATACAGATACTAGATTTGACTCACTTCTTGGTAATTTTATTGACAATCGCAATAGTATAATTGTCGGAGACTTTAACTGCCCTAATGTTAATTATGAGACTTTTACTGGAAATGAAGAGGGTTTGAGATTGATTGAGTTTATGGAAGATAACTTTTTACGACAGATAGTTACCGAACCAACGCGCGGTGACAATATTTTAAATTTGGTGATGACGAACGGCGAGAATATAGTCGAAGGTTTAGAAGTAGGCGAGAGTTTAGGATGTAGTGAACATCAAATTCTTAGGTTTAAGTTATTGATAGAAAACACCCAGGATAGTAACGTCATAGAAGTCCCTGATTTTCGTAGGGCTAAGTTTGATAGTTTTGCGGATAGGATGAGAGTAGTGGACTGGGATAACTTATTTATGGGTAATGACACAAATTTGCGTTGGGTGGCGTTTAAAGAAAGTTTTAGGAATATTGAAAGGGAGTTTATTCCTCGTAGGCCCAAGCGCGCTAGAAATCGTGGTAGGCCGAAGTGGTGGACTAGGGAAATAGGCGAGTTCATAAACGAGCGTAATAGAGCGTATAGACTTAATAAGCGCAATGGCACGGCAGCTAACTTTAATAGATATATCGAGCTTAGACGTCAGGTTAAAAGATCAGTTAGGAATGCCAAGCGTAATTTAGAGATACTTATAGCTGCGGATAGTAAACATAATCCTAAAAAGTTTTTTCAATACGTTAATAATCATAAGCCGGTAAAAGATAACATATGCCCTCTAGTGGATGTTAACGGCGCTTTGGCTTCTGACGCTCAGGCGATGGCGGGTATTTTCAATAACTTTTTTACGACAGTTTTTACCGTAGAAGACGTAAATAATGTCCCCGACGTGGACGATATCGTTCCATTTAGTAGCGAGACTATTTTGGACGAAATAACTGTTTACGAGGGTGAGATTGCGCATTATATCGAAAGGCTAAAAGTTAGCAAAGCTCCAGGCCCTGACGCTTTTTATCCCAGACATTTGAAAGATTTGAAAGACGTTATCATAGGCCCCTTAACGAAGATTTTTAATCAGTCACTCGAAACGGGGATTATTCATGAAGACTTCAAATTAGCTAACGTCACGCCTATTTTTAAAAAAGGCGACCGCGCAGTAGCTAGCAATTATAGGCCCATTAGCTTAACGTAAATTGTTGGTAAACTTTTGGAATCCGTAGTTAGGGATCGTATCATCGATCACTTAGAAAGTAGAGATTTGATTAATAGTAGTCAGCATGGGTTTCGACGCCATAGGTCTTGTTTAACTAATTTGTTAGAATTTTATAACGAAATAGTGCGCGAATACGATAGGCATAGAGCGGCTGACGTTATTTATTTAGATTTTAAAATGCGTTCGATACAGTTCCGCATAGGAGACTAATTGCGAAGGTCAAAGCGCACGGTATACGCGGTCAGGTAGCTAACTGGTTAGAGGAATGGCTCCTTACTTTGCATGTCTCTAACTCTCTTTTCTTGCATGTTTGTAGTTTGCATGGTATGACTGAGTTAAAACTGTGTTTACATGGTTTGTAAGCGTTCATATTTTACTTCTTTTCATCTTTCATCCCTCTCCTATTCTCTCCGACTATTTTTCTGACTTGTCGGCAGTGGCCGGCGGATGATGATGGTGAGTCTTTTTCTCTTTTTCTGAATGAATGTTAACCACGAGTGATAGGTGTTCCTCCTTACTTAACCCCTTATTCTCTTCTCTTCTCTTAACCCCCTACTCTTTCCTTTCTCTCGGGCTAACCTTAGAGTGGATCTTAGGGTCTTTGTTAGCCTTAGCTCCTGTAGATCTGTAGATAAGTTCGTTGAACGGCATCCAACCAAGAGGAGGAGGGTCTGTCTCCCAGGGGCCAAGGTTGACAGAGTTAGAGACGAAGTGGACAGGATTGACGTTGCCTCCCGTCACTAGATTTTGGTGACGATGGTAGGGGGCAACGACTAGTATAGGCCCGATACGAGAGTGCCTGACCTTTTGGAGAGATTTAGGGGGTTAATTAGGTCCCTGAAGGCGAGGTCATATAGGTCTTTAGTTCTAGGTATTACCCCTAGGTATTACCCCTAGCCGTTTTATAAAAGATGGGGTGCATTTTAATAAAATAGGTAATGTTAGGCTAGGTAGGTTAATAGACGAAAACGTGCGAAAACTGTATAGGTCGAAGCCTTCTTTAAACGTTGTGGGTCCGGGGAACGCGGGCCCGACGTGAAAAATAGTTTAAAACGCCGGCCATTGGTAAAAAATGACTTAAACGTCTTTTATTGTAACGCGCTTTTTATTAGAAATAAATTAAATGAATTTAAAGCAATAATTTACACCGGCAACTACGATATAGTTGCTATCACTGAAACGTGGTTAAATACCGTGACTCGGGACTTCTTGTGGGAACTTGATATACCGGGTTTTAAACTCTTTACTAATGATAGGTTACATAGGTTTGGTGGCGGCGTTTTGCTGTACATTCGTAATTCCCTTAGGCTATCGAGGTTAAGATAGATTTTCCGGCAGCAATTAATGCGATATGCGTTGAAGTTAGAGCGCGTAGTATTAGTTTTAATTTTGTTGTTGTTTATAGACCTCCCGTTCAACCCCTCTATACAGATACTAGATTTTACTCACTTCTTGGTAACTTTATTGACAATCGGAATAGTATAATTGTCGGAGACTTTAACTGCCCTAAAGTTAATTACGAGACTTTTACTGGTAATGAGGAGGATTTGAGATTGATTGAGTTCGTGGAGGATAATATTTTTACGACAGATAGTTACCGAACCAACGCGCGGTAACAATATTTTAGATTTAGGGATGATGAACGGCGAAAATATAGTCGATAGTTTAGAAGTAAGTGAGAGTTTAGGATGTAGTGAACATCAAATTCTTAGGTTTAAGTTATTGATAGAAAACACTAAGGATAGTAACGTAGTAGAAGTCCCTGATTTTCGTAGGGCTAATTTGGATCTTTTCCGTTTGACTGCCGCCATTGAAACATGAGAGGTGAGTGCCCCCAGCCTTCTTTACTTAGCCTTATAAGGCTAATTAACGAAAATATCACGACCTAACCGAACCAATCGTTAGGTCAACTGTACGACCTTGACGATTGGTTAGGTTAGGTCGTGATATTTTTGTTAGTTAGCCTTATAAAGCTAACTAAAGAAGGCTGGAGTTTAATTATGTTTCAATGGCGGCAGTCAAACGGAAAATATCCGCTAATTTTGCTAGCTTTACGAATAGGATGAGAGTAGTGGACTGGGATAACTTATTTATGGGTAATGACACAAATTTGCATTCGGAGGCGTTTAAAGAAAGTTTTATGAATATTGAAAGGGAGTTTATTCCTCGTAGGCCCAAGCGCGCTAGAAATCATGGTAGGCCCAAGTGGTGGACTAGGGAAATAGGCGAGTTCATAAACGAGCGTAATAGAGCGTATAGACTTAATAAGCGCAATGGCACGGCAGCTAACTTTAAAAGATATATCGAGCTTAGACGTCAGGTTAAAAGATCAGTTAGGAATGCGAAGCGTAATTTAGTGATACTTATAGCTGCGGATAGTAATCCAAAAAAATTTTTGAATACGTTAATAATCGTAAACCGATTAAAGATAACATAGGCCCTCTAGTGGATGTTAACGGCGCTTTGGCTTCTGACGCTCAGGCGATGGCGGGTATTTTCAATAACTTTTTTGCGACAGTTTTTACCGTAGAAGACGTAAATAATGTCCCCGACGTGGACGATATCGTTCCATTTAGTAGCGAGACTATTTTGGATGAAATAACTGTCTACGAGGGTGAGATTGCGCATTATATCGATAGGCTAAAAGTTAGCAAGGCTCCAGGCCCTGACGCTTTTTATCCCAGACATTTGAAAGATTTGAAAGACGTTATCGTAGGCCCCTTAACGAGGATTTTTAATCAGTCACTCGAAACGGGGATTATTCATGAAGACTTCAAATTAGCTAACGTCACGCCTATTTTTAAAAAAAGGCGACCGCACGGTAGCTAGCAATTATAGGCCCATTAGCTTAACGTCAATTGTCGGTAAAGTTTTGGAATCCGTAGTTAGGGATCGTATCATCGATCAATTAGAAAGTCGCGATTTGATTAATAGTAGTCAGCATGGGTTTCGACGCCATAGATCTTGTTTAACTAATTTGTTAGAATTTTATAACGAAATAGTGCGCGAATACGATAGGCATAGAGCGGCTGTCGTTATTTATTTAGATTTTAAAAAGGCGTTTGATACAGTTCGCATAGAAGATTAATTGCGAAGGTTAAAGCGCACGGTATACGCGGTCAGGTAGCTAACTGGTTAGAGGAATGGCTTCGTGCTAGGAGACAGAGGGTCGTTATTAATGGTAGTGAATCGGGGTGGTTGGATGTAGGTAGCGGTGTCCCACAGGGTTCAGTGTTAGGCCCATTGCTATTCGTAATTTACATTAACGACATAGATGTAGGATTGATTAGTAACGTGTCAAAATTCGCGGACGATACTAAAATAGGCGGTAAGGTTGTTAACGAGGACGATAGAAATAGGCTCCAAGACGATAGGATTATGGAGTGGACAGATAAGTGGCAGATACAATTTAACGTAGACAAATGTAAAGTTTTGCATATAGGTTCTCGTAACAATAATTACACGTACACGATGGATGATAGAGAGTTAGCGAGCGTTGACAAGGAAGTAGATTTAGGCGTACGCGTATCTAAGGATTTAAAAGTTAGGAACCAGTGCCTGGAGTCTTGCGCAAAAGCTAATAGGATGTTAGGCTTCATAGCGCGTAATTTCGAATTTAAATCGAAGGATATTATATTGCCCCTTTACAAGTCCCTAGTCAGGTCTCATTTAGAATATGCCGTTTAGTTTTGGTGCCCGTATTTGCGTGAGGATATTGATAGGTTAGAAAGAGTTCAGCGTCGTGCCACGAAACTAATTCCGTCATTGCGCAACAAGCCTTATGAAGATAGGATTAAAGAGTTAGACTTGCATTCACTCGAAACTAGGAGATTAAGGTGGAGCTTATTGAAGTTTTCAAAATCGTTAATAACATCGATAACGTAAATTTTGACAAATTGTTTACTTTCGATAATAGCAATACTCGTAATAACGGATTTTAGTTGCGTGGCAGACGTTTCATTACTAATATCGCTAAAAACTTCTTTACCTTTAAAGTAATTGATAAATGGAATAATCTTCCCGCGTCAGTCGTTAACTCTACCAGCGTTAATATGTTTAAGAACCGTTTAGATAGGCATTTTCAAAGTACAGTATTAACGTTGTTTAAAATAAAAAAAAAAACAATTGGCAACAGGAGCTCTGGGATCGTAATCGGGGATGAGTCTGTTGACGTCTAATGCCAGCTTGTGACATGCCAGCGTGTGATATGCCAGCAAAAAATTATTAAAAAAAAAAGAAAATTAGACTAACACGAATGTAGATGTAGCTCGTAGTGTAGGGTTGCCAGATTTTTGAAATGCCCATGCGGGACAAAAAAATTTCTGAGGTTTTTTTTTAAGACCAAATTTTTTTTTCAAATTGAAACTAGATTTCTTCAACGGTTACAACAAACAAAATTAGAAAAATGTTATTACAGTAATATTTAACAATTAAACATCGTGAATAAATTGAAATTATTATACATAATATTTAACAATTAAACATCGTGAATAAATTGAAATTATTATACATAATATTGAAATTCTAAGTCAATTCATCCCTAAAAAATTTGCTTAAAAAATATTTTTTGCGGGACATTTTGAACGAGGGATTTTGACGCGGGATTTTTGGATCAAATGCGGGACTGTCCCGTAAAATACGAGACGTCTGGCAACTCTATCTTAGCATAAACTAACCCAGTTTTTGTTTAACTTTATCTACTTTTTTTTTTCTCCTCTCCTTACTTGCATTTTGTAACTCTCTTTACTTGCATGTCTGTAGTTTGCATGGTATGACAGTGAGTTAAGACTGTGTTTGCATGGTTTGTAAGCGTTCTTATTTTACTTCTTTTCATCTTTTACCTCTCTCCTATTCTCTCCGACTATTTTTCCGACTTGTCGGCAGGGGCCGGCGGATGATGATAGTGAGTCTTTTTTTTCTCTTTTTCTGAATGAATGTTAACCCACGAGTGATAGGTGTTGTTACTTACTTAACCCCTTATTCTCTTCTCTTAACCCCCTACTCTTTCCTTTCTCTCGGGCTAACCTTAGCGTGGATCTTAAGGTCTTTGTTAGCCTTAGCTTCTGTAGATCTGTAGATAATCTGAAGGCGGAGGACGGTCTCCCATCCAACCATTACCCAGATTCAATGTCGCTTAACTTCGCTGATCGACGGAAAGCGCTGTTACGACATTAGCCACGAGGTAGCCCTTAAAAAAAAGTATACCATCAAAACTGATACGTGTGTGAAAAGAGTGAAAAGAGGAAAGACTAACATGTTAGTATTTGGTGTACAGTATTTTAATAACTAAGTTTACAGTAGTTTATATGCTTAACCCTTTCACTATGGGTAGCCCATATACGGTTCAAAGTTTCGAACCGTGTACAGTCCAATCGCATTGAAAGGGTTAATAACCCCGAAAAACTTGACATATGAGTAGTATACCCGCAAAAATGTAGAGTAACAAATCGAGGTAACAAATCAGAGTAACAAATCGTGTAACAAATCAGGGAGAGCGGATAGGGGTTATGCATGAATTTTCCCTCCAAGAAAGGGAGTGGGGGAACCTAACCTAACATGTATGTAATTGTTTGCATGTAAGTATATGATTGTTTGTGTGTATGTATGTATTTCCAAAAGGAAAAGAAACGCCAAGAATGCTAAGAGAAGAAGAAGGATTGAGTTGTGCATTATTGAAGGTGAGGGGATAGTCGTGTGGAAGATTGTGACGAGTAGACAGATAGACTTTATTATGCTTTTTCTGTCCACCTATCTAACACAAGGGTTTATCGGTATTTTCAATCTTTCATCTACTAAACCGGTGAACTCTGGAACAATCTTCCTCAATCCATCTTTCTCCTGTCTGTGACTTCCTATCTTTCAAACGCAGAGTGTCTAGGCATCTCGAAAACCCCGGATCTTGATTTTGGCTCTCTTCTTCTTCTATTGGGTGGAGGCGCTTTTGCGGGCATTTTCCCTTGGCCCCTCCTTTCTGCTTAAAAATGTTTTCATGTATATGACTGCTTAAAAGCATGTATGCTTATATATATATATATATATGTATGTATTTAAAAAAGACTATAAAACAATTCTTTATTAAAGGCATGAGTGGAAAGAGACACTTCTTGCCGCTGGAGCTTCTGGCCGCATAATACTGGCTTCCCCGCCCTCCCTGGAAGGCTTCGGAAGGCAGCCAGTCGGCACAACCAGTCGTATACCTTAGATACTCAGTCAGTCTTGTGACTTAAATTCCCAGCTATCGTATTGTTTATTAAAAGCGTGGTTGGAGAGGTACATCCGTAAGCTGAAGCTTCTTGGCGCAAAATGCCGCTTTCCATGAACTCCCTGGATGGCTTTTGGAACGCAGCCAGTCGGCAAAGCCAGTCGTATGGCCTCACACACACACCACACAAACACCCACACACACTTTATATCTACAGTTGCCTAAAATAATTCCGCGCCACCCTCTCAGAGATGTGGTAACAACGCAGTCCCTCTTAAACCTCAGTCCCCAACCCTCACTCCCTTCCTCTCCTCCTCCCCGTCTCAGATGTTGTCATGGTAATACTTCTATTATTTGAAAACTAATGACAGAATAAATATATTGTTCACTGTAGTTTTGGTGGTAATGCTAGGACGATTATGTATTTTATTCATGCATTATTCCTAAATATAGGGAATAGAGTAGTTAGATTATTTCACACACCTGGGATACTTTACTCTCCTTCTCGCTATCGCCTCCTCTCGTCCTCCCCCTCTCCTTTCGCTACACCAAAAATGACAATATTACGAAATCAACCCGTCGATATGGAATCGCACAATAGCTGAAATTAATCATGATAATGTAGAGAAATACAACACTTATTTGTAAGTGTTAATATCGCATTACGATATGACAAAAAGTATTGCATCACGAATGATCCCAAAATTTGAAGGGCACTGCAATTCGGCGTGTCAGATTACGATTCGAATAGCATCTAATTTTAAACTGATTTGAATCCAGCGACAAAATATATTGAATAATATACAGTATATTAATATATATGTAAAATTAATAATTCTAACATTCATTTTTGCATATAAATTCTAAACTCGCATGACACTCTAACTCTATATAAAATGCAAGTTTGGAAAATTTTTAAATTTTCTTTCTATTTTATTTTTGCTAAGTAATTGATGAATTATTTCTTCTTAAATTACCTAATCATTTATTAGATTAAGCTTAATCATATAATCGTGTTAAATTCTGCAATGTTCATTTTTTTATGCATTCTCTCTTAGTTGTAAAAGATGAAATCATAACTTGCCAAAATTTTAATTAACACTTAATTTTAAATTTTAAGCATTTAATTTTGGCTCATATACATGTTTAATTTAAATCCATAACAAAATGCATATTTCAATTTCCATTTTTAGTTAACTCGGCAAGTCATGATAATATTGGATCTGTCACTATGCTGTTTAAAAGAAAAATATGACTTCATCATCAGATATCTTGCTTATCTGCCAGTATGCTGTTACAACCCAAATTTACCTTTATTTTCAAATATTTTGCGAAAATTTTAGCCTATTGAGAATGAAAAACAAAAAGGTCAACATTAAATAATAACGATGTCACTAAATTGTTTGTATATAAACTCTTGTAATTTTTCAAATTATTGTTGTGATTATTCTGATCTGACCTAGAGGCTGAAGTATTCCTGTAATACTTTCGAAACAGTAAAATTCGGTTAGAGGATCTCTTCGTATTCTTCTTTGCGCCCTACTTTCTCCAGAGAACTTAGTTTTAAAATAGAATAAATAATTTCCCGATACGCTATAAGAAGAATTAGGAACCGTCAGATATTTTAGTAATTTTTTACAGAATCCTCCGATACACTACAAGAGGAAATCTGAGTGCAGTATAAAAGAAACTACTGCGATTCCCTACATGGTACCAGCTACCCGAGAGTGAGAAAATCCATTGCTGCCACCTAACCAGAACCCCCGTCAACCTCGAACCACCCAATACCATAGACGGAAGGTTACCATATATATTACAGGATAACTGCCCTGTTCATACTGCCAGGATGATCAGACGGTGGTTTCAGGAACAAAGAGATGTGGAGTTCTTGAACTGGCCCACTAAGTGGTGTGACCTAAACCCCATTGAAAATGTGTGGGTAAATCTGGTTAACGCTTGGGAGCCTAGGTATGAGCGGACATCTCGACACCTGGTAGAACACACCACGGCAGAGTGGGAACTTCGCAGGAACCCACAAGCAATGTTCCCTCTAATTTTTTTTAGTCCGTGTGCGCAAGGAATTTTCATTGTGCATACATTTAGATTCAAGGTGAAAAATTGTGCAAACTTTTCTGAGCGCTATTATCTTCAAACGTAAATATATATAAATATTAAATACTTAATAAATATTATTTCCATAAGGTGATAGCTTGATCATTACGGTACTATTAAATGGATATTAAAAAACTGTTTACAATATCATATATTCTTAAAAAAGAAAACATTTTATCCATTCTAAAAATATGAATAAAATAAAAAATAGTAAAATAAAATTCAACAAAATAAAGAAATAAAATAAAAATAACATTAATTGAAAATGACAATTTTAGTTATCATTTCTCAAAACAATTTTTAGCATTTAGCAATTTGAAATAGACTATCAAGATTAATACATGATTTTATCCATTCACAAAAGAGGAATAAAATAAAAAATAATAAAATTCAATAAAATAAAATATAATCAAAATAACATTAAATGAAAGTGCCTTTCATTTAAGTATGATTATGATTTCTCCCTACGATCTTTAGCATTTGCCCATTCCAAATAAACTCTATGAAGATTAATACATCCGTCATCATTCATGTAACTTTTAATTCGCATGAGCATGTCCAAATGATTTTCTTTCAAGCGGTTTTTTAATTTGTTCTTTATAGAATTCATTAAACTGAAGCCACGCTCACAGTCCACACTAGATGCTAGGAAAGTTTCCCCAATATTCATCAACTTCGCAAGGTCCACAAAATTGTTCATTTTGGAGGACGAATGTCACCATATCATCAAAGTTTTTAACCAGCTTACTTTTTATTTTCTCGCATACAACAAATTTAAAATCATTGTACTGTTCGATTATGGTAGAACTTTCACCAAGAAAATCTGCATATTTTGCACATAAAGCTTTAACATGCTCAATGCCAAAGTCAAAGTCTTTCTGTAAAATAGCCCGACAATCAAAGGCGGACAATTCTTTTACTTCATTTTCAGGAAACCTGTCTTCCAAATGGGAACAAAGTTTTTCTATGAAAGTTAACACCGAATGAGTATCAATTACAATATTTTCCTGATGGTATTCGTTCAGTAGAGTTTGACTTTGTCGCTCCATGAAATTTTATTTCCCAGATATTATGCTTTCATTTTGTTTAATTTACCATGTGCAAAATGAAACGCATCCAGCGGTGTCAAGCCACGCTTTTAAAAATGCACACACAATGAAGCTAATTCTTTTAAACATCATTCAGAACCTCTAAAGCTATTCGATAATTTGGGTCAGTTAATTTCTTGTAACAGTAGCTAGCTATTGCATCTTCAGTTGCGTCTTGCTCAAAATAATCTATTAAAGAATCATAGATTTTTCATTACTGCTTGAAGCGCAAAATGTCGAGACAACCAGCTTACTTCATTTAGAGGCCTGAAAGCAACTGATTCATTTTCAGAAGCATTCGCTATTTCTTGGAATTTGTGCCTTTTTGTTGAAGACCTGGAAAATACCGAATATATAGTTCGCATTAATGTTTCAATATCTTTTATTTGCTTAACCTCTTTCCAAGCATCACAAATTCCCAAGTCTTCACGATGTGCGACACAATGTTGTTGGACAAGATGAAAAATTTCCCGTTTCAGCTGTGCTGCTACACCATTATGCTTTCCCAGCATCACAGATGCACCATCAGATGTTAGCATAACCATTTTGTGTAGGTCAAGTTTGTGTTTTTCATAAAACTGCTTAGTTGCGGATACTATTGTAGAAGCATCACATGCTTTCAGCTCCAAGATTCCACCAAATGATGTTTTATATTGGGTGGAATTTTTGGGTCTAAATTTGAAGTAAAGTATAGGTATTTGTTGATGGTTACGTCTGTGCTTTCATCGATAACTAGTGTATAAAAAGCGGATGAAGCTATTTCTTCTAACACATCTTTTTGTATAATGTTATTTATGCTTTCCAAAAGCTCAAAAGCATAATTTTTGCTCCTCCAGGCTTCCGGAATATGAACATATTTTGCCATATGCTCATTAATTTTATGAACAGAAAGCATAGAACTATTCATATTAACAGCTAACAAAACAATGTCGATCAGAACTTTAATTTCTTCTGGATTTGAACGTGATCGTTCAATATGTTCATGCTTTTTCTTTCTTTCAGCTGGACTTTCTAGTAACATACTTAGCACTCCTTTTGCTGGCAATGAAGGATTTTTGTCTTAATTTATTTACGCCATCTAAATGAGTTTTACTTGATAGGTGACGCTTCAAGAAGTCAAGTTTCCAGACATCATTCCACATCTTTCCGCTTGCAAATTCATTTATAACTTTAGCATCATGACAATAAGTGCAAATCACCCCTCCTGTTTCTGAATCATGACTAAACATTTCTTTTAACTGAACACGCATAATCTCATATGACTTCGGTGTAGCCGTTTCAACAAACTCATCCAGCCATTTCTTTTGGAAACAAGTCACAGTTCTTTTGCGCTTCCCCTCTCTAGACATATTGAGGGCTAATAAAAATAACCTTTCAATACATATGAAGAAACTGAATTGTAACAACAATGAACAATGTACTTAAGGGGTTCGTTCACTCAGCATTTCCTATTACGCGGATAAGGGATAAGGAAAATTTCGGCCTAACCAAAAAGAAACTATATTTTTAGAATTTTTTTCCTGAAATAATTCATAAAATTACTTAAAAAAACATTGTTATAAAATTTTGTGAAAAAAAAATTCCTCTTATTCTGAAAAATTGGCCTTCACGTCATTTTTGGAACCCTATAAAAAAAATTTGGAGCACATGTTTTCTAAAAAACTTCATAAAATTATTTATCTTGGTACGTACTATGAGTATAACATATAAAATGTATTTACATAATGCTCTAATGGCAAAAGAAAAAGCCGTAAACTCTTGGAAAAACTTTCTATGGTTCAACAATGAAAGAGAACTCAATTTTGGGATCTAATAAAAAAATTCTAAGTATAAGATCTAACTAAAATTTTGTAAATATGTCAAACTTAGTCCGGTCTTTCAGAAAAAATCACCAAAACACTATTTATAACAAAGTCGAAATATGATTGAACTTAACTACAATAAAATATGACCAAATAGCTTGGTTTATTCTCCAACTAATACAAAACCGAACTGAAGGCATATCGCTCTGCGCTCAGGTGCCGGGCGACGGGCAGGGTTGCCAAATCTCACATTTATTATTTACCTATTATATATAATTGACAAACTCAATTTCTTCAGGCAAACCATGATTTAAAAAAAAGCAAGATTTCTCGAATCTGAAATAAAAATAGCCAATGGCATTTGGACACTGAAGTGTCCAAATCTGGTCGAGTGGACACATCTGGTCGAGTGGACACATCTGGACACATGTGGTTGTGGACACAACCACATCTGGTCGAGTGGTTGTCGTAATTCGGTGACATTAAAAAGCCCACCAAAACTCAACGAGTCAACGACCATTAGGAACTCAGTGGCGCAACTTTACCCGTATTATTATCTATATTTGCATAGTTGCACTTTTTAATATATAAAGTCGGACTTTACTAATATATACACTGCTTTACAAAAACACAAAAATTATGATAAATTCAAACATGACACTTAACCCCCATCCCTTCCATGACGGCAGTGTTGACGTCATAGATCTTATGATGCTGTTTTTCGATGACGGTAGAGGTTACGTCATGAAAAAAAGTTTCCAATTGAACTAAATAAAATTCCATAATACCTAATAAGCTTTTAAAAAGGATATTGGAAATGCTCACTGTTATAGATGACGTTATAAGTCAATGATGTCATCCAGATGATGTCATAATGTTATTGATGTCATGACGTCATCTATGATAACTAAAAACCATGATTGGTTGATATATTTAGCAAATAGGAAAATAGATTACATCATTTTTAGCAAATAGAAAACTTTGTAGGCGGAGCTTTATTTCAATATGTGTACAATACATGTAATTTTCATTTTATTTTTATCAATTATGAGATAATTACTATTCGTTTTTATGCAAAAATAAGAAAGAGAAGGTTTATATTCAATGCGTTAATGTATAAAAGAAAAAATGCAAATACATAAAGTAAAAAAATCCATATCGCGTAATTGCGCGGACGTCGGCGAAGTCAGGCGGAGGGGGTTAATACTTAAAAGAACGACTATAGAGTATGTTGATGCAAATGGTCAGACCTTGTGTGATGGTATATTTTTGAAATTACCTCATTTACTGTCGTGACTCATAATACGCTTGAGCCTGTGCGCATTTTATTTTGCTGTGTGCGCGGGTTTCACAACGCGTGTACGCGCGCGCACGCGCACACCTTAGATGGAACATTGCCCACAAGTCATCTACAATCATTACTACTACAACTACTACTACTACTAATAATAATAATTTAATAATAATTATTATTATTATTAGTATCATTTAATAATAATAATATTTATTATTATTATTAAATGATAATAATAATATAATTATTATTAGTATCATTTAATAATAATAATAATTATTATTATTATTAAATGATAATAATAATAATTATTATTAGTATTATCATTTAATAATAATAATAATAATTATTATTATTAAATGATAATAATAAAAATAATAATTATTATTATTATCATTATTATTAAATAATAATAATAATAATAATTATTATTATTAAATGATAATAATAAAAATAATTATTATTATTATCATTATTATTAAATAATAATAATAGTAATAATAATAATAATTATTATTATTATTATTATTATTATTATTATCATTATTATTATAATAATAATAATAATAATAATAATTATTATTATTATTATTATTAATGATAATAATAATACTTTATAATAATAATATTATTATTATTATTAAATGATAATAATAATACTTAATAATAATAATAATAATAATAATAACAATAATAATAATTAATAAGAATAATAATTAATAATAATGATAATAATAATAATTAATAATAATGATAATAATAATAATTAATAATAATGGAGGATAGACCAAGTGTTCAGTCATTGTATATAATAATGTTATGGTTGTGGTATAGTAAATATATATTTATTTACTTGAATAATTGTCAGTTCCTTATAATTTGAACATTATGTTTTGAATGTGCTTGAGAAAATCCCTAAATTTACTTGATTCGTGTTCATTTTTTAATAAAAAATTGAACTGTCATCATTATCTCTCCATGGATAGACCTTTTTCTGGATAATCATTTGATGATGATGCATGGACTTTAAACAGATATTTTATTGCCTGGAGGAAAAGTCGATGCTTCAACTTATATTACACTTTAACTATAACATGGCCACATCAAAATCCTATGATTGGACGTTTTTAAAGTAATCCACATTTGTGAAATAACCTAATTACTCTTCCCTAAATTTAGGAATAATACATGAATAAAATACATAGTCATCCTAGCTTTACCACCAAAAATACACTGAGAAATATACGAGTCTTTATTCCGTCATTGGTTTACAAAAAATAAAAGTATTACTATGACAACACCTATTATTATTATTATTATTATTATTATTATTATTAACAATCAAATATCATGTCTTACAGTACATATTTCACCTGTCGGACTTTCTGTGTCAGTTCATATATGTATGTAAGGAACTGTATGCTCTTGTACAAGTAGGGGTAAGTTTACCCTCCTTCACTCCTCTGGAATTAATATTAATGACTAGCTGAATAGAACGAAATACATAAAAATATAAATATTCTTATTTACAAATGTTTGATAAACACAATGCGTTCATATATATATATATATATATATATACATACACAGTATATTAGGGTGACAACTTCTTGTAGGGATAAAATTTGAAATTCAAAAAAATTTGCCGGCCATTTGTTCAATGCTGCCACCCTATGAGGAAACACCTTAGACGAAATCTCATGGAATTCGGAAAGCATTTAGGGGTGCCTCGAGTCACATGAACGAAACTGTCGCGCGGAAGAAATTTCAAGAATGAACGAGTTTCGACAATGCTTCAAAAACAAAAATGTTTCGAGAATGCAAGTGTATTATATAATTTAATAGAATTGTTTCCTTTATTTCATACTATAGATTATGCAAATCGATTAATTTATTTCATTAAATTAAAATTTTCATAAATAAATCGTTAAATAATATGATGTGTATCAATCTTTGGATGATCAGCTTTTGGTGCTTCAAGTTCATTTTGCATACGACTGCCTGACTGAAAACAACGCTTAGAAGTTCTCTCCCGATTCTTTTAAGATATCTAAGGTAATATTTTTTATTTTGATACATTGATTATATTATTATTGGAAATTGTTCTAGAAAAGTTTCATTAATTGTTGGCATAGTTTGATGTTTAAATTATATAAATTTGGAACTGAATTTGATTTCCTATGATAATATATATACGAGTATATAAATATATATACAGGGCCGTCGAGAGGGGGGTCAGGGGGCAGGGGGGGCCAGTGCCCGGGGCCCGGGTGTCTGGGGGCCCGCAGGAGAATAAAAAAAATCGTAAAAAAATAATAAGGATCATAATAATCATTAAGAAATTGTGACTTTTTTTCATTCAGAGCTCCTTACATGTAATTTCTTACATGTCATATCTGAGTATCCTAAAAGTCAACACTAAAATTCATCAATCTGACACATTTTTTCAAATGTAGCTTCTGTTCTCACGCTTTGTGGTATGATCGAAAGTAGCCAAGGTCAATAAACTTGAGAAATATTTAACCAAATCTCTCACTTGTGTTTTGGGTGTTGCACGAAGAGGTTTGAAACACTTGAACTATTGAATTACTTAATTTTTATAAAGCTAAATATGATATTATTAAAGTTATACATATATATATATTATATATATATATATATATATATATATATATTAATAGATTTATTGCATATATATAATGCCTTGACACTTGGTGTGGGGGCCCGTAATGTTTGCTAGCCCTGGGGACCGTTAATGGCTCTCGACGGCCCTGTGTATATATATATATATATATATATATATATATATATATATTACAATATAAATGAGATCTTTAAAAATGGAATCATAATACGAAAAAAATTAATGCTTTGATTCTTATTTTAATTTAATATACGTTTCTTTTCTTTTCTTAGGCCCAATGGCGACTACCCGCACAGCGAGTCAAATTTGGCTCATTGGCCATCCCATACCCGAGATCAAGGGCGCACGGCTTCCTTCAATTGGAGACGTTTTACGCCTGTTTTTTCACTTTCACATAGAGCACAAGAAGACAGTGAACGACTCAGCGAAGGAGGTGGCATCATCAGTCATTGGTTACTGGGAGAAATCCCGGATACCTACCATCACAGAGAAGAGCATTGGTCGAAAAGTGGTAGATCTTTTTCTTACTTGGAAGCTTCTCCAGAAAAATCGTGCTCGCGCTACGGAAACCCAGCGGAAAAAAGATGAGTAGTTCCGTGATAATTTGGAAAATCTTTTCGATGTCGCCCACCCTAAAGCGATGGAACTTTTGACCATCGAAGAAGATCAAGCCTTCCTTATTGCTCAGCGAGAAAAAGGGAGGAGGGGAGTAATGGGAGGAGTTGACAAGAAAATGGCTCATTCTGTCATGCGTCGGGAACAAACTGAAAGACGCCTAGCTCAGCACCAACCTCAAGCCAATATTACTTTTGAAAATATTGAGCTGGAATCTTCTTCTACGTCTGAAGCACCAAGTTCTGCGCCATCATCTGAAGACTCACCACCCGCCTCTCCTGAAAAACGCAAGTGTTATGCTCGTGGCACTATCCAAGTCATCACTCCCGAATTGGCAAGTACATTGGATCGCACAGGAATCAGTCATCGTTCAGCACACCGGATTATCGACGCTACGGCTAGAAGCCTCGGCCATAACTCACAAAAACTCGCGCTCAACTATGAAACCATTAGAAAATCACGAGAAAGGCTCCGTTCGGCGACGGCAGAAAAGATTAAACAAAGGTTCACACCCAACGAAGTGCTCACTGTTCACTGGACGGAAAAATTCTACCAGACGATGAAGGTGGTCGGTGTGACCGACTAGCCATTTTCGTAACCGGAGTTGATACCGAGAAGCTCTTGGGTGTACCTAAGCTGACATCAGGAACGGGTGAGGTCATCGCCTCGGTGGTACATGCTGCGCTCAAAGAATGGAATGTGTCAGAAAAGGTATCAGCTATGAGCTTCGACACTACAGCTTCAAATACTGGTTACTTGTCTGGGGCATGCGTAATTTTGGAGCAGAAACTCGGCCGCCGACTCTTATACTTGCATGTCGCCATCACATCCTAGAACTTGTCGTTGAGAAGGCGTACATGGAATGCATGGGACCATCATCTGGTCCAGATATCCTCCTATTCTCCCGCTTCAAAGAGACGTGGAATACAATTTGCCAAGATAAGTACAAGACCCTGTCAGACCTTCCATCGAGTCTGAATGAGAATCGAGAAGAACTGATCGCTTGCTGGAATCTATATCTGACAAAACATCAGCCGAGGGATGATTACCGTGAATTCTTGGAGTTGTCGATTACAATCCTTGGAGGTAATTTACCTAACTTTAGGTTTCGGCGACCTGGAGCACTTCACCGAGCACGTTGGATGGCAAAAGTAATTTATTCATTAAAAATCCTGCTGCTTTCCCATCAGTTCAGACTTACAACTCGTGAAATGTCTGGCTTAAAACGATTTGTATTTTTTGCCCTGGAGTTATATGTCAGCGCGTGGTTCACGGCCAGCAGTCCTTCATCTGCTCCCGCGAACGATTTGAAGCTTCTTCAAGACCTAGCAAAGTACCACGATGAAAAGATCTCAGCATCCTGCCTTAGTGTCCTCGGTCGTCACTTATGGTACCTCAGCGAGTACTTGATTGGTCTCGCACTCTTTGATAAAGGTATCAATGCAACGACGAAAAAGAATATCGCTCGATCAATCCTCGAAAAAGAAGCTGCTGAAGATCCTCCAAAGCGAGCCCCAATACCTGCTGTTTCTTCCATTTCAACAAAGCAGCTCTCGGACTTTGCCTCGAAAGGATCAAAGCTTCTCTTTGAACTTCTAAAAATTAATGATGGTTTCTTGTCCAAGGAACCAGAGACCTGGCCGGACGACGAAGATTTCAAGACTGGTTTGACTATAGTTGAAGGACTAAAAGTCGTCAATGACATGGCAGAGAGGGGAATTGCCTTGATCCAGGCCTTCAATACAAAGATTACGAAGAATGAAGAACAGCGCCAACATCTCTTGCAGGTTGTTGAGGATCATAGGAAGTCTCAGCCTGGTACATTGAAAAAGGGGTATGGCTTGAGGAAAAGCAAGAATTAATGGGTGGTCTACAATTGAATGAAAGACACCCTGGAATATATTTAGTAAATATATTATTTACTTATTACGATTGGAGTACGCCTGCACTTAAACCTTATGAACTAAAACTAACGTTTATTTACATTAATTAAAAAAAATATTAATTTATTTTTACTAGGTAATGAATAATTAATTTTTGTTATAAGGAGAATTATTTACCTCACTTGAGACACCCTTAAATATTATCTGAATGACCTAATATTTACAGTACATTGTTTTCTCATGTAGTAGCAGCATTGAACAAATGGCCAATAAAAAACTCCAACTTTCAATTTTTATTGTCACCCTAATATAAGCACACCGGACAAAAAATTAGTCACCCCTAATAGCACCGATAGTAGGAAGTTGAAGGTCACACAGAGGGCGCTGATGTAGCATTGGTAAGTGACAAGTAGCGGTGACGTAGCACACAGGATCAGATCTGTTTCGTGAGGTGGTGAAGAACAAAGTGTGTGTTGGATATAGTCTGCAAAATGGGTCGTGAGGCAGACGTTACTCAGTGGCAAAAAGGAGCCATCGTGTTTGGCAGAGCCCACGGACACAAAATGTCTGAAGTAGCCCAATTTGTTGGTGTGTCAACGCGTACTGTCCAGCGAGTTTACAAAGAGTGGTGTAGTTCGCAATCAACTGACAATCGACGGCGTAACTGTGGCCGGAAAACAATTCTCGACAATAGGGGCCGCCGCCATGTTTCTCGTCTAGTAACTGCAAATCGTTTTCAAACCAGAGAACAATTGCTCCAAGAAACCAATGAGGTTCTCCAGCGACCAATTTCCGAACGGACATTGCGACGAGAACTGCATGCGATGGACATCTGGAGCAGGGTACCACGGAAGAGGCCGCTGTTAACAGCAAGTCACAAATTGGCACGTTATAAATGGGCTCAGAGGCACAAAAACTGGACTGCGGCAGATTGGAAACGTGTAATTTGGTCCGATGAGTCCCGTTTTTGTTTGTTCTCCAATGATGGGAGGCGACGAGTACATCGCAGGTCCAATGAAGCCTTTAATCCTGAATGCGTCGAAGGTGTTGTTCAGGCTGGAAACAGAAAGTGAAGCGCAGGAATAGACACCCACGGACTCTGGCGGAACTTCGGGACCGGCTGATGAACGAGTGGCAGCAAATCGATGTTCAGTACATGCACAACCTCGTAGAGTCTCTGCCTCGCCGGATTCGTGCGGTTATCAAGGCCAGGGCGCCGTCACACGTTATTAGGTACATTCTGAGAGGGGTGACTAATTTTTTGTCCGGTGTGCTTATATATATATATATATATATAATATATATATTATATAATACATAGGCCGGCTAATTAATGGACGTCAAGAAGTATGGAAATGTTTCGGTAAATTAGAGAAGTATTAATTGAAGAGATGTAATTTTAATGAAAAATTTTGTTGTTGTTTACATTGTGGAAGAAAGAAAATACGTTCAACATTCATAAGGGGAGCCAATTACTTTAAATACTGGTATTCAATTTATGAAACTAAAATAAAATTATTTGATCATTTTACTAAGTAATAAAACTAATTAATATCACGTTAGCTATGGTTAAAATTAAATTAATATTTTCAATGATATTTGGGTATATTAATGCAAAAATTGTTTTTGAAACGAATAATTCGCGGAAGATGTCAAATTCGTTTTTTCTTTAATGCGTGGAAAAAAAGATTTTTTTGTTGAAAATATGTAAGTTACCCCTAAAACTCGGTTACACAATTCAGTCAGCTCTTACATTCGTAAATACAAATAAAATGTGGCAGTTTGATTACACCTCTGAACTCTAGTAACTTTAGCTCTTCGATTCGTGCATCAGAATGATCACTGAATTCAGCATCATATAACAACCTTATTGCGTGTTTTTTGATAATGAAAACCCTATTTAAAGGAAACTATATATAATATATATATACAGTTTATGCACGTACATATATATACATATATATATATACATATATATATATATATATATATCACACAGGGTGTTTCAGGAGGAAAGGTCAATACTTCGGGAGGTGATAGTATCGGTCATTGTGAGAAAAAAGTTCATATGAACATGTGTCTAATTCTGAATGGTTACGGAGATAGAGCTGTTTCAATCTACAAATACAAAAGCATTGTTAATAGTAATCAAGAAAGAGAAACCAATTACTGTTTCTAACATTTAATGTTTAAACATTGGCATTTTGAATGGTATCAGATACAGAAATGACACATTTATTACAGTTTACAATACGTTTTCGAAAATCCTACCGTCAACTTCAATGCACTTTGCAACTCGTGTGCAAAGATCGCTTGTTGTTCGTTTGAGTTGATCTTGACATTCCTTTATGCGGGCAGCAGCATCCAAAATGCGCGCGAGCAATTCGTCTCGTATATCCACCTTTCTTTTGTAAACGACTTTTCATCCACCCCCACAAACAATAATCTAACGGAGAGAGGTCTGGAGACCTTGGTGGCCATTGAATGGGACCACCGCCGATCCATCGACCAGGGAAAGTTTGATTTAGGTATTGCATCACCAGACGGGTAGAATGTGGAGGAGCTCCGTCATGCTGAAAGTACATACCAGCGCGTGCAGCGAAAGGAACATCCTCCAATA
>JAJOZX010012636.1:55000-98897 GCA_023014485.1 Bathynomus jamesi
ACATATATATATATATACACACATATATATATATGCATATATACTGCAATGACCGCGCAGTATATAAATGAATAGAAACGACATAAGTCGTTTCTATTCATTTATATACTGCGCGGTCATTGCAGTTATATGCGCATATTCACGATTTGCGAGGGTGCCCTCTCAGGGTATTGGTTTCTGCCCTATGTGGGAGAATTTCGATTTGTGATTGAGTGAGGTCCGTAGCATAATGGTAGAGCGTCCGACCGGCAATTGGAAGGCCTGGGTTCGATTCCCGGGCGGTTCGCCTCATTTTTCATTATTCGTTATCTCTCCTCCTCGTGTGCAGAAACGTTCCTTAACACTTATGTCGTTTCTATTCATTTATATACTGCGCGGTCATTGCAGTTATATGCGCATATTCACGATTTGCGAGGGTGCCCTCTCAGGGTATTGGTTTCTGCCCTATGTGGGAGAATTTCGATTTGTGATTGAGTGAGGTCCGTAGCATAATGGTAGAGCGTCCGACCGGCAATTGGAAGGCCCTGGGTTCGATTCCCGGGCGGTTCGCCTCATTTTCATTATTCGTTATCTCTCCCCTCGTGTGCAGAAACGTTCCTTAACACTTATGTCGTTTCTATTCATATATATATATATATATATATATACATACATATACATACATACCTACATACATATATACATATACATATATACACATACATACATACATATACACATATACATATACACATACACACACACATATATATATATACACATACATACATATATATATATGTACATACAACCCCAATACTCCCAAATGCAGCGGCCCAACCAATAACACCAAACAGGAACCGACATCGACTAGGAAACGACCATCATTTAGGAGAATCGAACACGAAGATTAGAAACCCGGTAAATGTATTACACAAATATACAAGGCCTCTATACGGACCATGCAGACTGCAAATTACAATACTTGCAAATTTAGCTACGGAAACCAGCATAGATATCATATGCCTAACGGAAACACACTTACATAAGTGCGAAAAAGGCTGCGAAAACTGCATCGAGAATACTGAACGAGCATTGCTGGACTACAACATATACAGAGCAGATAGAGTGGCTAGACGAGGAGGAGGGTGTTGTATCTACGTGAAAAACACTTACACATGTGAAGTGAGGGTAAATAAATCAAACAGCACAGTTGAAGTTATTATATTAGAAATAAAAGAACTGAACCTAACCATTATGAACATCTACAGACCACCAAACACCACAAAAAGTGAATTCCAATTTGCTGCAAATGAAATACAAAACACATTAAAATTACTTGAAACTCCAGCAACAAATATCCTAATTTTCGGAGATTTTAATTTCCCATTCATATCATAGAAGAAAAATGACGAAGTTATATATGTTGAGAAGTTTCATGGCAACATTACTAAAGATGAGAGAACCCAAGGAACAATGATATTAGATATTATGGAACATTACGCCCTCACCCAGGAAATCTGTGAAGCCACGAGAAAGGAGAACGTTTTGGATTTAATCTGAACAAATAACAACGAGATAATAATAAATAAAAAGTAACGCCCACAAAGTTCTAAGACCATAACCTCATCGATATACAATTGAAGTTAGCACCCAGAGGTCCGAAAACGCATCCTAGAGAGGCAGATGGAATATTTGAAGGCTTAAACATAAATTCAAAGAAAGTAAATTGGGAAAACGTAAATAAAGATTTAAAGGAGGTAAATTGGGAATTGCTACTACACGAGAAGACTCCACAAGAAATACTATGTACAATAGAGACGGAAACCAAACCTATAATACTGAAACATATTCCAGAGAGACAGGAAAGGAAACGTAGCAAGCTCGAGAGGAAAATCAGGACTCTATTCACCCAACGAAGACAAACCGGAAAACATCTCCACAGATGCAGAACTGATGCAAAGAGACTCAAACTAGAGAGGAAACGTGGCGAAAGAGAAATGGACCTAAAGCAAACATTCATACATAGTGTAAGACAAACGAGGAGGAAAACAAGGTACCAGAAAACATAAAAAATAACCCAAAATACTTCTACACTTTTGCGAAAAGGAAAATGCAGTGTAAGGAGAGTATTGGACCGTTGATAGACGGGGAGGCCGAATACACAAATGACCCGAAAGAAATAAGTGAACTGCTTAGGGAATAATTTAAATCTGTGTTTAGCACCACTAAGTCCGAGATGGAAGTGGAAAACCCAGACGAATTTTTGGACATTGATACAGATCAACCAAGAACAAATCACGGCACAAACATATTAATGGACTTGGAGTTCACGGCAGGAGATGTAATTACGGCCTTATCACAGATGGGGGACAATTCAGCGACAGGGCCAGACACATGGAGTGCCACATTTCTGAAGAAATGCAAAGAGAGTATTGCAAAACCGCTATACTTACTATGGAGGAAATCACTCGACACAGGATAAATTCCACTCCCCTTAAAGAACGCGAACATTGCCCCCCTATTTAAAGGTGGTAACAGAGCAATGACCAAAAATTATCGGCCAGTGGCTCTCACCTCACACCTTATAAAGTGTTTTGAACGCATAATTAGAGGCAAAACTACCTACTACCTACAAGAAAAAGACTTATACAAACCAAATCAACATGGCTTCAGGGCGGGTAGATCATGCTTGTCACAGCTACTAGACCACCAGGAGAAAATATTAGGAACATTGTATCGAGGACAAAACATTGATGTAATATATATATTGACTTTACTAAAGCCTTCGATAAATGTGACCGTGGAATCATAGCACACAAACGTAAGGATATAGGAATTACTGGAAAGCTAGGAAGGTGGATATTTAATTTCTTGACGCAAAGAACGCAAAGAGTGGTGGTAAACGGAGTTAAATCGGAAGTCTCGGAAATCATGAGCTCTGTCCAACAAAGGACAGTATTAGTTCCCTTCCTGTTCATAATAATGATTGCAGATATTGATGCAGATATTAAGGACAGTATTGTATCATGCTTCGCAGATGACAAAGATATGTAAGGAAATATTGAACGAAGATGACATAAGAAAACTACAAAACGACATTGAAACATTATTCCAGTGGGCAGAAGACAACAATATGAAGTTCAACGAAGAAAAATTCCAAATTCTAAGATATGGTAATAACAAAGAGCTACAGAAAAAAGGGTACAAAACTCCGCAAGCCAAACAGATAACACCAAATCTACAAGTCAGGGATCTTAGAGTAATAATGTCGTCGGATGCAGAATTCAGAGAGCACTATAAAATCAAAATCACAACGGCTAGAAAAATAATCGGAATCATCTGGAGGAGCTTCCGCAGCAGGAAAGCAAACATCATGCTCAAATTATGGAAGAGTCTAGTCCTACCATTAATTGAGTATTGCTCAGTATTCACAAGCCCACACAGAAAAAGAGTCATTGAGAGCATTGAAGCTATACAAAGGACTGTTACGTCTAAGATAGCAGAAACGGAAGGTGAAGACTACTGGTCTCGACTACAATCCCTGGAACTCTACTCTCTTGACAGAAGGTGCGAGCGGTACACAATAATATACATATGGAAAATACTTGAGGGCTCTGTCCCTAACCTCAGAAATGAAATAGAAACAAACTGGAATGAGAGAAGAGGCAGACTTCGTACGGTCCCAGCTGCGGTGTGACAAGGAGCAATGAAAACGAGGATGGAAAATACCTCAGAATACGGGGCCCAAGCTTTTCAATGTCCTTTCAAAAGAAATGAGGAATCTCCAGCACACCGACCTGAATAACTTCAAGAACCAGCTGGACAGATTCTTGTGCAAAGTCCTTGACCAGCGATGCGTGGCTGGCTACGAGGGAAGGAGGCGATCAGAGAACAATTCCCTCCTTCACCAAGTCCCGAAAATGAGACGGGATGGTACAGAGGGGTCGACCGCAGGTCAATCCTGAACCTTCGTTCAAACTCAACAAAATTAAAGTAACAAAAGTAATACATACATATATATACATACATACATATATAAATACCCATACATATATACATACCCATATATATATATATATATAATATACACACATACATATATATACTGTATATATATATACACAGTAGTATATATATATATATATACATATACATATATATATACATATATATATATACACTGTGTGTATATATATATATATAACACACACATACATATATATGTAAAAAATGAACAATGACTAATCCATATTCATTTTTACATAATAAACCAAAATCGCCTAAGCGAGTTTTGGATAAAAAATTGTATTTGTAGCTTTCTATTTTTGTTTGTGTCATAACCTTACGATCTCCCATTTCTATGGTTTAGTCGTATCCATTTTCCATTTTTCATTTTTGTTATAGAAGTTATTATGTGCCCATGTACTTTGTAATTGTCTATTAATATGAACCACTGTAACAAACAAAGTTATAGTAACTGTTTAATTATAATTAACTGTAATACTTTTAATTTAATATAATGTAATGTACTTTAATGAAACTGTACTTAATGATGTAATGTACTAAATAACGTAGTCAATGTACTTTAATGAAATTGTAGTTAATGATAATAAATGAATTGATAATTATAATTATAGTTACAGTAGACCAAAATTACAATGTACTCAATGTCCGACCCGACATTATGTCGCCATAAGGAATGTCGAATCGGCAATACTGTTTTATGTATTTTTATTATTATTTTTCCGTTGTGATAAATTTTGATGTGCTTTCTACTTTGCCAAATAATTGATGACCTGTTGTTTTTAAAATCTCATAATCATTTTTTTAGATTTAGCTGAATAATGAATCCTGAGTAACTTTTGCCATGTCATGTTTTGTATACATTCTTTCTTCATTATAAATGTTGAAGTCATGTCTTGCCTAAGCATTTAATTGTAAATCTTAAACCTTTAATTTTTACTCATATGCATATTTTAGTGTAAAGATGCATAGTTCAATTTCCACTTTTAGTTAACTTGGCAGATCATGATAACATCAGATCTGAAAATACGCAGTTTAAGATAAAATATGGCTTCATCTTCAAATATCTTGTTTATTCGTTTAAACCTTACACAGCTAAAAGATTTACTTTATTTTCAAATATTGTGCAAAAATAATACAGCCTCTTCAACATTTAATAATGATGATGTTAGTAGAATTGGGGTATATAAAGCCCACCAATTTCTTCCATGTTTGTTCTGATACCAACTACGAGGCTGAGCATTACCTGTAACAGTTTAGGAGTAAAACACAGTAAGAAAAAGTCTTTACCTTCTCCTTCGAGCCGTGCTCTCTTCAGAAAACTTAGTCATTAGAATCTCCCGATAAGCTACAAGAAGAATCGGAGAGAAACCTCAAAGAATTTAATAAGCCTCTCAGAATCCTCCGAGCCACTAAAGAAGAACTCGGAGTAGTATAGAAGAAACTACTGCAAGTAACAGATCCGTTGCTGCCTCCTAACCAGAACCCCCGTCGACTTCGAACCAACCCAGGGCCATAGACGGAGGGGTTAACTTTGTGGGCTTTATATACCCCAATTCTACTAACATCATCATTATTAAATGTTGAAGAGGCTGTATTATTTTTGCACAATATTTGAAAATAAAGTAAATCTTTTAGCTGTGTAAGGTTTAAACGAATAAACAAGATATTTGAAGATGAAGCCATATTTTTATCTTAAACTGCGTATTTTCAGATCTGATGTTATCATGATCTGCCAAGTTAACTAAAAGTGGAAATTGAACTATGCATCTTTACACTAAAATATGCATATGAGTAAAAATTAAAGGTTTAAGATTTACAATTAAATGCTTAGGCAAGACATGACTTCAACATTTATAATGAAGAAAGAATGTATACAAAACATGACATGGCAAAAGTTACTCAGGATTCATTATTCAGCTAAATCTAAAAAAATGATTATGAGATTTTAAAAAACAACAGGTCATCAATTATTTGGCAAAGTAGAAAGCACATCAAAATTTATCACAACGGAAAAATAATAATAAAAATACATAACAACAGTATTGCCGATTCGACATTCCTTATGGCGACATAATGTCGGGTCGGACATTGAGTACATTGTAATTTTGGTCTACTGTAACTATAATTATAATTATCAATTCATTTATTATCATTAACTACAATTTCATTAAAGTACATTGACTACGTTATTTAGTACATTACATCATTAAGTACAGTTTCATTAAAGTACATTACATTATATTAAATTAAAAGTATTACAGTTAATTATAATTAAACAGTTACTATAACTTTGTTTTGTTACAGTGTTTCATATTAATAGACAATTACAAAGTACATGGGCACATAATAACTTCTATAACAAAAATGAAAAATGGAAAATGGATACGACTAAACCATAGAAATGGGAGATCGTAAGGTTATGACACAAACAAAAATAGGAAGCTACAAATCAATTTTTATCCAAAACTCGCTTAGGCGATTTTGGTTTATTATGTAAAAATGAATATGGATTAGTCATTGTTCATTTTTTACATATATATATGTATATATATATATATACAGTATATATACACATACATATATATATATATATATATATATATATATATATATATATATATATACACACACAGACATACATATATATATATATATATATATATATATATTATATATATATATATATATATATATATATATTTACACACACATACATACATATATATATATATACACATATATACATATACATATATACACACACCTATATATATATATATATATATATATATAAATATATATATATATATATATAAAATATAAATAAATATATATATATAATATATATATATATATATTATATATATATATATGAAAATTATTTCACGAAAGTAACACGTGAAAAATATTTATGATGAATAAAACCACGAAGGAAAGGAAACACAAAATGGTGCTCAAGCGCTTTCGTCTAATGACATCCTCAGGAACACTGAAGTACATAAAAAGGTTAAGCCTATATATAGGTTACAGAAAGAAAAAAAGAAAAAATAAATAACATACATACACACACACATATTATATATATACAGGGTGTTTCAAAAGTCCCTCATTATTTTTAAAATTTTATTAAAATAGCAATTACAAGAGGAACCAAATGACAATTTGGTTGCTGAGTCTACGATTCATGAGAATTTTGGTGGCATCAAACTTGGCTTCATAAGTCTACTGGAAAGTCACTGGTACACCTCAACGTGGGCACCGTCTTTTTCGAAACAAGCGAGCCACCGTTTTACGCATTCTTGGCGACATTGGACAACATTTCGGGAGTAACAGAAGCACACGCATTCCTGATCCGTTCTTCTAGTGTGGGGAGGACTCGCGGCTTGGTGGCGTACACTTTGCTCTTAATGTAGCCCCACAAAAAGAAGTCGCATGGGGTAAGATCAGGCGAGTGAGCAGCCCATTCGATGGGACCACGGCGACCAATCCACCGATCCGGGAACTGCTTATTCAGAAATGAGCGAACCTCACGCGAGTAATGAGCAGGGGCACCGTCTTGCTGGAAAATGACTTCTTGCATGTCAGCTACAGCTGACAGTTGGGGGATGCAGAACTCCTGAAGCATACGAAGGTAATTGTCTCCGTTGACGTTCACGGAATTTCCATCTTGATCCCGGAAGAAGAACGGACCAATCAGCCCAGCTGAGGAGATGGCACACCAGACGACCAATTTCGGCGTGTCCCTTTCATGTTCACGGATCTCCGCAGGATTGTGAGTTCCCAGATGCGGGTGTTGTGCCGATTGACGCGACCAGAAAGGTGGAAGAGAGCTTCGTCGCTGAACCACATGTGCTCCAGGATCGATGGGTCTCTTTCGTAGTGATGCAGCAGTGTCTCACACATCTCCACGGGCAATCGTAGTCTTGAGGTTCCAGCTTCTGAACCACCTGGATCTTGTACGGATACAGCTTGAGACCACGCCGCAAAATCCGTTGGATAGATGTCGCGCTGATGTTCAGTTCCGCAGCAGCTCGCCGAATGGACTTTCCTTGACTGAGTAAACGCCTCACGGACAGTTTCGACATTCTCCTCACTCCGCCCACTTCGAGGTCTTCCTGATCGTGGTTTGTCCTTTACGGATCCGGTCTCCATAAACTTCCGGTGGGTGGCGACGATGGTGTTCCTATCCGGTGCATAATGCTGTCCGTAGACTGCCCGGAATCGTCGCTGCACTTCGACCACAGATTGAAAAACCTCCTGCCATGCAGCGATTTTACACCTCTGCTCTAGAGTCAGCATGGTAGCAGAAGAAAACGGAGCAAAACTTCAAATGTAGACTCAAAAAAATTCTCAACTACTGAGTAAGAGTTTATTACAAGATGAACGTCGTTGGTCGATTAGCTGCAAAGAAAATTGAAAATCAAATTAGTGAGGGACTTTTGAAACACCCGGGTATATATACATACATATCTATATATACAAATACATACATACATACATACATACATATATACAATAAACAGAGAAGTAAAAATAAAAAATTAAAAATTAAAACCTTAAAGGATTACCAGTGAGGCGTACAGATTTGTAAGGAAAAATATCGATTTTTAGCATAAGATCAAATGGATTATAAAGATACAAATTTATACTGGAACTCTACCCGGGTTTTAACACACTGCTGCCTATGGTCAGGTTTCGATATATATAAAAAAATAAAATGCAAATTAAAAGTTAATCGATTTTTAGCACAAGATCAAATGGATTATAAAAATACAAATTTATACTGGAACTCTGCCCGGGTTTTAACACCATAGGCAGCAGTGTGTTAAAACCCGGGTAGAGTTCCAGTATAAATTTGTATCTTTATAATCCATTTGATCTTGTGCTAAAATCGATATTTTTCCTTACAAATCTGTACGCCTCACTGGTAATCCTTTAAGGTTTTAATTTTTAATTTTTTATTTTACTTCTCTGTTTATTGTATATATATGTATGTATGTATGTATGTATGTATTTGTATATATAGATATGTATATATATTTATATATATATATATATATGTGTGTGTGTATGTATGTTATTTATTTTTCTTTTTTTCTTTCTGTAACCTATATATAGGCTTAACCTTTTTATGTACTTCAGTGTTCCTGAGGATGTCATTAGACGAAAGCGCTTGAGCACCATTTGTGTTTCCTTTCCTTCGTGGTTTTATTCATCATATATATATATATATATATATATATATATATATATATATATATACACACACAACACACACACATATATATATATATATTAGGGCGGGTCATACTATGCATTTTTTTAAATCAATGGAGAGGGGTTTTCAAATGACATATTTTGGTGTATAGAACACAATTCTGAAGAAAATATTTAATTCTGATAACCCTAACCTACATCATTTTGCAGTTGATTATTATTAAATTGTTGATTATTTTACTATTGTAGTTACCCCAGAATATGTCTTCTCACGTTTTCTATCATGGCTGCTCACGTTATCTCTCATAGAGCATTGTTCTAACTAATTCATATAAACACATATAATGTAATTCATATAATAATAATAATATTTAAATACTCAAATAAAAAGGTGTGCCATTCCACTTAATTGTAATTATCATACAGTTTGGTATATGAAATATTTTGACGGTTTTATGGAGCGCATAAGACCATTTTCTGAGCCACCTTTCTCAGAGGCTAGAATGTGACGTTTCAGAACATTCTAAAACGTTTTGTGAAATATTTGAAGTGACTCATGATTTATGAAGCTGAGGGCAGTGACCAATCTTTTTCCGCAAAGATCAAGGAAGAACACTATAGTGTTGTTAGTGAGCCTGGCAGCTACTATCTGTTCCACTTTACCCCAGAGAAAGCAACTAAAGAGGAGTCACATGCGGAGAAGATTGCTAAGGTCCTGTTTGCCTGGCTGAAAGAAAGGGGTTATGATAAGACCTTGTTGGCCATTGGAGGAGACTCGACAAATGTCAACACTGGTGTGAAAGCTGGAGTAATGCGGAAGCTGGAGCTGCACCCGGGGAGAAAGCTGGTCTGGTTGGTGTGCAACCTGCACACTGTTGAACTTCCCCTGCGCCATCTCATTGTTGACCTTGATGGCCCTACTCTGTCAGACAAAAAATTATCCGGGCCAATAGGAAAGCTCCTTGATTCTGCTACAGACTTTGATATCAATCCAAACTTCACCCGAATCTCTGTTGGCCCTCCACTGATCAAGCTTCCTGACAAAGTCATTCAAGATCTCTCAACTGATCAATACTATGGCTATAAAATTGTCTGTGCAGTCAGGGATGGAGTACTTCCTGCAGGGCTGGCTCTGTTAGAGATAGGACCAGTAAACCACAGCCGCTGGCTCACCACAGCGAACAGACTTCTCAGGCTCTGGGTGTCAAAGCACGGACTTAAAGGAAAGAACCTGAAGATTCTGCAATTCATTGTGAAATTCATCATTGGAGTGTATTACCCATGTTGGTTCAACGTGAAGGTCAAGCACTCCTGGATCGAAGGGCCTAGGCACATCCTCTTTCAGCTGGACTGCCTCAAGTCCCAGAGAAAGGAGGTGCTGGATATTGTGATGCCAACTGTGAGAAGATCTGCTTGGTATGCCCACAGTGAAGTCATCCTCCAAACACTACTCTGCTCTGAGGATCAGAAGGAGAGGATTGAAGGGGTGGAGAGAATCCTGGCCATCAGGGGAGAAGGGGACCCGGACACTCAGCTGGGGGACTCCTCTGTTAGGAGCAGAAGGACACCTGACATCAATTGTGATGCTTCCAGCATCGGTGACTTCATCAGCTGGTCAGAAGGTGTGTCAGAGCCACCTCTCACCTGCTCTCTAAGCACCTCAGAGGTGAAAAACTTCATCAACACCCCCATGGAGGTGCGCAACTGGCCTTGCCACACACAAAGCATTGAGAGGGTTGTTAAAATGGTGACTGAGGCTTCTGCTAAGTACTTCTCACAGGAAAAGAGGGATGGAGGGATCAGGGCTCAGGAGACCAGCAGGAAGCTGATGTCCAAGTCTGAGTCAAAGCAGGATTTGTGCAACCTGGCAAAGTTCAAGATGTCAGGAGAATGATCTTTGTAATTATATCCAGTGATATACATGCAGTTCACCTATTAATAAATATATGTAAAGTTGATTTGGCCTTGTCAATATAAATGATTTACCTTATATCTTTTAATATATTATAAAGGGGTTCAAAAGGGTAAAATTGGCAATTTAGAAATACAAAATGATGTAGGTTAGAGTTTTCCTATCCAAAAACGAAGCTCATATTTGAATTCCCCATGTAAAAACACATAATTTAGACACCCCTGATCGTAGGATTTCCTTCAGATTCATGTTGTCACCTGAGTACGACCCGCCCTAATATATATAGTAAATATAGAAATAAAAATTGAGAGGCGCATACAAATTTGTAAGGAAAACTACCAATTTTAGCACTTTGCCCGAACAACCAATTTTATAGATAATGCCTGAATGATATATAGGTCACAAAAAAAAAAAAAAAATAAAAAATAAAAATAAATTGAAAAATAAAAATTGTAAGAGGAGCATACAAATTAATAAAGGAAAATTACCAAAGGTTTGGCACTCTGCCATTCTTGTCTAAATCCGTTCTGAACAAATTTAAAACAACGGGATCGAGTTTAAAAAGACCTTTGCTCATGTTAAAGTTATTTTTAAGTTGAATAATAGCAGACTCAAGAATATTTCTATTAACAATGTTGTTAGAGTGAAACAAAACTGAAGCATTATTCCAATCAATACAGTGGGATAACTGACAAATGGACAAAAATGGCACTGGACGACTGTCCCGTTCTAACGGAATATTGATCTTGTTTTACACGCGTGTGCAAATCCTTTCCCGTCTGACCAATGTAAAAGGAATCACTTTGTTTACAACCAATTTATAGATAATGCCTGAATTATTGGTAGGGCTATTTTTTACTATATTTTTCACAATATTGTTATATGAAAATACTACATTAATATCCAAAAGTTTAAGTACATTAGCAATGCCTAAAAAGCCCGGGAAAAATGGAAATACTAAAATATTCTTTGACAAAGTGCGAGTGTTATTATGCACACGATAGAAGGTTCGTTTTGCTTTGTTAAGACAAGATTCCATAAACGCAGGTGGGTAGCACAGATTACTTCCAATACCGTTGATTTTTTCCTATTCGGCATCGATGTATTCTGGACTGGCGATCCTAAGAGCGCGGAGAAACATTGAAGAAACTTATTTGGAACTTATTAAGCTTTGCATCAAAGACTGTAAATTCACTTTCAATAGCGAGTATTATCAACAGGTTTTTGGGATGGCCATGGGCAACCCCTTTCGCCCATCCTCTCCAATATTTATGTGGAGTTTTTCGAAATTTCTTACATTCCGAGAATCCTTGGGGTTGGCATCCCATGGTTGCGGTACGTCGACGATATTTTGTGTATCTGGCCCATGAATCGTGACCTGGATGACTTCCTCCTTTAGTTAAATGATCAAGTCCTCTCCTTTAAGTTTAGACGTGGAAGAAGACAACTCAATCCCGTTTTTGGATGTGCGTGTACATTGGGAAAGCCCAGGTTTTAAGTTTAGTATCTATCGGAAAAAAACAAACAATTTGTCCTACGTACACTTTTACTCTGGACATGACACCCCCATTAAGAATGCCATATTTTCTTCAATGTTTCTCCGCGCTCTTAGGATCGCCAGTCCGGAATACATCGATACCGAATTGGAAAAAATCAACGGTATTGGAAGTGATCTGTGCTACCCACCTGCGTTTATGGAATCTTGTCTTAACAAGGCAAAACGAACCTTCTATCGTATGAATAATAACACTCGCACTTTTTCAAAGAATATTTTACTACTTTCATTTTTCCCGAGCTTTTTAGGCATTGCTAATGTACTTAAACTTTTGGATATTAATGTAGTATTTTCATATAACAATATTGTGAAAAATATCATAGTAAAAAATAGCCCAACCAATAATTCAGGCATTTTCTATAAAATTGGTTGTAAACAATGTGATTCCTTTTACATTGGTCAGACGGGAAAAGATTTGCACATGCGTGTAAAACAGGATCAATATTCCGTTAGAACGGGACAGTCGTCCAGTGCCCTTTTTGTCCATTTGTCAGAGTTATCCCATTGTATTAGTAGTATAGTGTCAAAAGGGTGGAGGGCAATGCAATTGCATAATATGACGTAATATTGCATAAATTTGCAAGAGTGCAACCCCCTCCACCTTTGTTGCAAGAATGCCACCCCCACCCCACTTTGGCACCAACCCCCAACCCCCTTTGTTGGTAAGCCCCGCCCCCCCTCGATGCCAAGGCACCCCCTTTGTTGCCAGCCCCAAAATGGGAATGCAAGGGGCATGGAACTTGGAGGCGGAGTTCTCCCCCAAGCTATTCCCCCCCAAGGGGTATACCTAACCTAAGAGGCGTCTATGGGAGGGAAGGGGTTTCCTCACCACCCAAAGGGCCAGAAAGAGAAAGGACCAGAAATCCTTACTCGGCTGGAAGCCGATCTCATATGGCTCAGTCGTCCAACACTCGGCCTCTTATAGTGCCCCTAAACAGCCAGTTGGCTTAGGCCGCCAGTTCGCTTAGGCAGTCAGTGCCAGCCACTGCTTCAGGGCGTCATCGACTTAGAACATCATCAGCCAGGGTCTCAGGATGCCATCGTCTCAGAGCATCATCAGCTAAGTGCCACAGTATGCTAAATGGATCCGGACACGCACCCCACTCTAGGTCAGTCCTGTTGCGGGCCCCCTACACCTTAGCTAAGTGCCAGTGCCTCCCGGATGAACCATACAATTATCCAACCAAATAAAATATATATTTTTGTACAAGGAACCAATAAAACGCCGTTACATCATTCTGCTCATGAATTAAAGGATATACAACGGAGCATGTATATATGGCCGAACAATAGATTTGAAATTATATATCCATTCAAAGGGGGTAATAAAGAGAACTAATTATTTTAAAAGAAATACAATCATTCAATCTGAATTAGGTTGGCTGAGCTGTCAGCCTCGTTACTTATCTATTCAATTACTCTGTTTTAGAAAATGATATAAACGTGTTCAAGGAATAAATAAAACACCATTACAACGTTCTGCTTATTAATTAATGGATATACAATAGGATATATATATGAACAAATAATAGAACGGGAATATATAGTCATGCAAATCATAGTATTAACCAAATATTAGAAAAATATATATTTATATTAATTATATATAGTCGTACAAAACATGGAAAAATATAATCATGCAAATCATAGTATTAACCAAATATTGAAAATATATATTTTATTAATTATATATAGTCGTACAAAACATGGAAAATATAATCATACAAAGCACAGTATTAATCAAATATTAGAAAAATATATAGTTATATTATCAAAAGTTATATTATCAAATATTAGTACAGGAAAAATATAGTTATATTAATTATATATAATTGTACAAAACATAGTATTAACCAAATATTAGAAAAATATATATTTATATTAATTATATATATTCGTACAAAACGTAGTATAAGCAAAATATTACAGTAAAAATATATGTATTGTCTTTACGTTCTACGGTACAAAACGGTAAATTCAATACTGATTGATGCTACATCAACATCGGCATTACTCTACACGATGTGGTAAAACCGCTCAAGCATCACCTCGCCGCTTAACTGATACGGCGGTTTATATTCGATATAAATGGCTTTCATATCATTCAACACTATTTTTGTACCCACTTTACACTCGGCAGGTAAGTTGTCTTTAAGCGCCACTAGAACGCAATCAAAAGCACGCGCAAAAACGTCATCGTTAATTATGTCATTAAATACAAGCTTATAATCATGCCTTTCCAATCGAGGGTTTTTTCTTAACGTACCGAACTTTTAAATCGTGAACTCTTCTTCACCAGGCATAGCAGCAATTGAAATAATCTTCCAAGTCGTAACGGCAGCTATCTACTATATAGAGGTACAGTTCTTCAGGGTGAACAGTGTAGGCGAGCTCAGCTCTGTACCTCTCAAGCGTTTTGTACCAAAGCTCGGGATATTTCGAAGAGTCTAAGCCTTTTAAATACGCATCCAGAGCTAGCCGTTCTCTCCCTGCACATTCCTACATTCAACAAATCCGTCGAGCAGAGCGGTGTAAGCGTATTCAAGTATTGTGTCAAAGTAAATCATGTCTGAGATACGTGTGTCTAATATAGGCTTCAGCTTACGGAATCCAACGATCTCAAACATTCTGTCGAGGATGAAACGGTTTCGTGTAGGAACAAGAACGCCATTATCAGCTGTGTTCTTCCACATCAGTCGTATATCAACGCATGGTTGATTGTTATTTACACTCAATGTACAAACAACGGTATATGAGGAGGCTTCACTAATCACCTCTCTTATTATACCTACGTCAGCTGGTATTTTATAGCGGTCCTCAGCCCACCTCTCAACTACCGCGAAGATTTTATGCATCTCCTCAAGATTTAAATAAATAACGTTGCGCTTGCTCGCAGGTCTACTGTTCGTTTCAAGCACACAGTTAATGGTGCCGGTTTCCCGCCTGAACACACGCAACGACTTCGTCACGGAGACGTCGTACGAGGCGTTGAGAATGCTTCTCAAAGGTTCCATCGTATTCATCGAGATGACTATGGCACATCCACTCGGCAAGCTCTGAGAAGACTATGAGCCGCGTGAGGCACGCAGGTAGGCAGGAACGGTTCGATGGGCGGTTGACTCACCCTGATGATACGTGAATGGGTTTGTTCGAACCCGTATGATCCGTGAGGTGCGAGTCGCACCATAATCTAATGAAACCTGTGCGGCGCTACCCAACATGAATTGTTGTACCCCATTATACTGGGTAGGCGTTTTGAGAAATTTTCCGGTACAAGAACTAATTTCGGTTTTAACGTTTTATCACTACCACTCCCCGAATACGCACCAGACAGTTTCCCTCAGGGTAAATTTCAACTAACACATTTTATAATGTTTTATCTCTCCTAAAAATCTTCACACTGCGGGGCGCTGTTAGAGAGAAACATATGTTCATATTTAGGCTTTTTATTTAACAGGCGATACTCATCTCTAAAATCTGTTAAAAACTCACATAACCCTTTAGCCACAACCTCACTACAAACCTCATCATGATATATATTAATGTAGTGGTAAAAATACTTAAGATTGTCCATGATAACGAGATTCACATTTTCAGTCGTAGGGTATGAGTAATCGACATGGTGTAGCATGATATAATACCGTTTATCACACCACTCATCCACAAGGCTCACTACCCATAACTGTTGTTTAGCTTCTGAGCGTGCCGCTTCTTCTACCACGCGGTGCACGTGTGCCTTTATAAAGCTTAGTTCTACAACATACTTCAGTACATCGTCTGTACTGCGAAATCCTACAACCCCTCGCCAGAATATCCGTAGAGTATTTGAATAGCCTGACCCTTCGCACGATTCAATGCTCCTTAAAAGAGTCAAAGGAGCTGGGATAGGGAGTTTTTCAGTATCCACTACATCTACGCCCTTTACTGAATACCACTTCATAAATGTTGAACACGCGATATTAAAGGTGGCCATTTTCTTCTACGCGGGAGAGAATACACGTCTGAGCTCAAGGGTATACAGAGGTCAACTGAGAACGCGGGGACAGAGGCTGCTCAGGCTACGGGATGAATCACGTCCCGGTCTTACAGTGGGCGGGGCTTAACTTTACTGTACACGCGCACACACGCAAAGTGAAACACAAGTCGATGCACGATTTATTTAATAAACGAAATAATCAGCATGTATATATTTACAAATACGTGCAATAAATAAGTTAACAATAGGCACATCAAAGATTGTTCTCAATACATATATATTTACAAATACGTGTATGATGAATAAGCGCAATAGACCCATCAAAGTTTATGGTAACCAAAGGGTACTGTATCATAGGTACCAGGTAACTGGTAACGTTTCCTATAGGTGTTACGGCACACCTTCGTACCCCTAAGTTCCTTCACACCCCCCAGCTTCTGCGCCCGAAAATTGTGGGTGCCTACAATTAGTTGGGGAGGCCGCCCCCTCATCGTCCAAACACACTAGATCCTTCAGCGAATCAAAGTTAACGACCCGATTCGCTTGGTTAAGCGTGATACCCTTTGCCTTCACGATATATTTCGTTTCATTCCCTATCCTCACCCGTACCCCATAAGTTTTAGGTCCTGTTGAGACAAAAGAGTCGGCGTATGCATTGTCCCCATACTCATCCTTGATCTCATCAGTGAGCTCGCCGAGGAATTCACCAATAGCAGGCATGTATTCACTCCCTCGCTGTGAATATCACGCTATCTGTATCGGCATACAAGACTCTCTGCCCAAGAGAATGCAATAGACCCCAAAGTTTGATGCGGGCGTAGGCTGTTGTGAAGCTGGCTACAGGAATGTTTGTAACCCTTGAGGTATCTGTGGCCAATTCAGTGTTGTTGTACTTTATTATGTAAGTATTACCTACATTCACGATTTCCATGACTCTTTATCGGGCGTTGGCATAATCCCAGACTTCGCTATAGCTTTGTGCCAAATGAACGTTCCCTTGCCAGTATTCTGTGCAAATTTTCCCCATAGACTGTTTAGACACAACTTTGCACTAAAGCGCTTGCCAGGATTCTTTGCAATTTGGGCACGATCAAGTTGTATACCTTCGTGGTCGCGGTAACGTTGAATATAGGCAGACTTTTCATCTTCGGTGTCAACTCCTCGCGGATACCCTGATGCCTCAACCTTATCCTTCAAAAATGCGTTTATATACGGTGTGAAAAGGTTGGGTAGCTTCTGAAACCTCCAACCTCATGTATCTTCAGTATTCTATACCCATGGCGTACGGCTAGGGCCAGCTCAGGACTTGTATATACGCCTCTGATCTTACGCTGGTGGGGTATATGGTTACAATTACCGTTATTCTCTTCCGCACACTTCACGCACAGGGGAAACATGAGCTTGTGGTCATGACGACGGGTAAGATCGGCATCCATAATCGCGAGGGGGAGCACGTCTACGAAAGAGAGCCCAAAGTAGCGATCATTCAAATTTCTTGAAAATTCATTGATGGAGGGCAGGTTAGGCCCACCATTTTCAGGAGCGCCCACGGGGTACGGGTTGTTCTTCATCACGTATGGGTATAAAGAACAGAAGTCGTAGTAGTGAAGTTTCACACCCTCCGTAGGTGGAAAGTATAGCTTGAAGGGATTTGTACGCCCACCGAACAAGCTATCACCGCATTTGAGAGGATCCAGTACCATTGAACGCTTGATCGTGTTTATTTCCTCACGGTACACCTCGTCTGTCTCCATCCGTGCATCATATTCATGCTCCCACAAGACTTTGTGAGTGAACTGGGACCCTATAAGTTGATCGCGGGTGCGGGTCCATGCAAGACAGTCGGCAGGAGATCTACCGTGGATATCTCCGGCGATTCCGCACTCAGGACGGGGGCATCCATGCCACCAGCATCCGTTAAAGGAGTACACAGTCTTCACACCAGTGACACGGTTTTCACTTAGCCATCAACCCAAAAAACACGACCATTAATCTTAATGGGTACTTCACCCGTGTTGCGGGCGTGCTTTATGTATACACCTGTCTGTGCTGTAGGTGTATGAGCCAGTAAATAGCCTTGTGGCCGTAACTGCGGGGGTTGTTTCTGTGAATAATGGCTAAGGTGGCTTTAGGCATGAAGTTTCTTGAACACCGTAAAGCATAATGACGCGATGGTGGTTGCGACTTGCAGCGGATCGCATTTGAAACGGCCTATGTACATCCTTCTAAAGGCTGGAAACATACTCTAAGCACGTACATCATTCACGCAATAACGTCACATTCATCAGCTATATTATAAGGATTACGTTCATTAAAACTGTTGTAGTATCGATCAAAGTCTTCACGTTCATCTACACTCATACAATCATAGTTAAAATAATGTTTGGGTGGAGGTAGCCTACATAGTTTAAAGTCTCGCTAGTGAGGAATGTGTAAGGGAAGTATCCTTTTGATACTTCAGCTGCTACCCCCATCACCTTGGGTAGCTTTGCTAATTTACAAGGCGTGAATAATAAAGTCTTTAAATTGCACATTACCTCTTATTTGCATCTGTATAAGTTTGTTTCCTCTTTTCAAGGGATCACCTGTAAATATCTCAGATGACTCGTGCTCAGCAGCTCCTTATAAAGGAACTGTGTGTCAAATTTTGCCCCGTTATGGGCAAGAATATACACAGTCATTTTTTTGAACTTGTCGGCTAACTTGACAATATAGGACACAAATAGTTTCACAATCGTTTTAAAAACGTTTGTCCGTTTACCACATTTGGGGCACTCGTCACATCGATCTCCATACACTCATCGCAGATAGTCTGGCTCACAAGTAAATGTGGAATTACCTCTTTGGTTTCAGCATTCGTATGTTTCTATATCGTAGTATACAGTTATACAGGGTTTGTTTTTAGGCTTGCGTCTTTCATATAACATACATGCTTTACGCCATCCGCCTTATATTCTCCTGGCATGTAGAACAGTGAATTTCGTCACATTTGTGCTTGAAATTTCCGCTACCATTCAAGGTGTGAAACATGCCACATTCACAGATTCTCATTTTCCTGCACGTGCCAATTGATTTATGGAGCTCAAAACAGTATTGTTGAAAAATGTGCGTCTACACACATTACAATCCCTCTTCTCAGCTTCAACTACACGGCTTTCACATTTGGGGCTTTTACACTGCTCACATACCATGTGACAATCTTTACAATGTTTCACTATATCATCCGCAAACTCGAGGCACCCTTACACAAATCATGATGTCGCCCATATTTTCGACTTTTATCATAACTCGCGTAAAGGCACCTTATATTACGGATGGGGATACGTTGTACCTGACAGTCCTAAAATAAGTAGGGGTTTGTACGATCTCTCACACTGCTTTTAAAAACATACACAGTCCTACGACGATCATCCAGGCCAAATACAACTATACGAGCATTCATTTCCTGTTCACCCTTCTCAGCCTTCAGGACCCATATTACAGTCAAATTCAAGTTCACAGTCTACAGCTAGTTTACGGGCACGCTCCACGATCGTAGGCAACCAAATGTCGTCTTTCGTATTTTGTACAGTAAACATGCGCGCTAAGACTACTGCTATAAAGCCGCAACCACGATCGACGTTTATATGCCTGTATAAATAACCTGAGAATTGAAGTTAAGAGTATACGGAGTGGCACTATGACCCGCAACACGGAATACACGGTCAATATTTACCGTGAAGTTGTCCATATTGAATGCTATACTACTTTGGGCGGCTTGCTTTATACGCTAATATATAATCTATATCCTCAGCAGCCAAACGTCTAAATGGCATACTACCCAAAAATCATCTACATCACCATCATCTGAGCCGAAACCGAAGGACAGACTCGTCCTGACTTCACGCTCGTCGCGGTTCTGAAGGGCAAACTCTACAATGCGCTCTACAACGCGACGTAGCCCGCGCTCAATTCCATTGCTATACAGGGATCTAGGGTCAACCCTGACTATATACCGATTTCTAGTCAAGGCTGGGGTCGGGGTTGCGGAGCGCACCAACTCAAACGTTATATCATCCTCAACAGAACGAGTCACCGCTGAGGAGGGTGGACGCGCCCTATATTGGACGATGTGGGGTTGGCCGCGTAAGACGTTGAGGGCTGGGGGTCTATTACAGCAGACTCTACAGAACGGGTAGGGGTTGTGGAGGATGTACAAGGGGCTGAAGAAGCTGATGTAGGATTGGTAGCTTAAGACGTTGAGGGCTGGGGTTGTACCGCGGATTACTCAACAACCGGCGCGTATTTCGCGCGCTTTATACCTGACGTGGAGGACTCTTCAGCGTGTCGCCGCTTTGAGCGTGCTAAGCGTGCCGCCGGTGAGGGTTCATCGGAGGGTATGGGCACTGTAGATGCACGGTCAATGGCTTCGTCCGTGATGTCGATGATGGAGGGCTGTAAGGGATTCCAGAAATCCTTAGCCCCCACATTTGCAGCTTACATGTTTACTTATATCGAAATAGTTTTTAGTGATTATAAAAATATATAAAATTATTTATTGCAGGTATTAAAATTACTCTAGCTGATAAAGTGATAATATAATGGCTTCTCAATTAATTGGTGATTCGGAGAGAAAACGTGATAGATCGCATACGAGCAATAACATTTCGGGAAGCTCTGATGCTGGAGCCACCTTTATAACACGTTCATGGGTTGCAAAAAGTTGCGAAGAAGTGAGGACTTTGTCAAAAGAAATTGGAATAAAACTTTGGATGAATGTGAAATGGATACAACCAAATCTGGGCCCCAAATTTGCCACTCTCTCAGGAAACAAAGCGGTACGCGTAAGCGGAAAAACAGCTGTGCTAAACTTTCTAGAGAGATCGAAGTGTTGAGAGGAAAGATCGTTAGTGGTGAGATCATTCGACTGTACCGTCATAGGCAAGGTTTAAAGCCTTGGCATGAACTTCCAAAGCCAAGAAAAACTCAACTTAACATCGATGACAGAATGTGGTTTGCCCATTATCTTGAAGATTGGGATGTGGATGATTTCATGCATTTAGCTGTCTCCGATGAATTTTTTGTTTACGTAACACATCGGCCTAACTACCAATATGATCGAGTGTGGGCCACAACACTAGATGAAATCGATGACAATGAACATTATCGCGAATTATTAAAAAGTCCAGACTGTGTTGGTGTGTTTGTTTGGTTCACTGCAAAGAAGCTCATGTGGGTGCTGAAGCCAAATGGTCAGAGTTGGGATGGACAGTATTTTCGTGATATTATTCTATCTCAGCATGTCATTCCCTTTCTATGAAACCCAAACAATGTTATGGATGTCGATCAGGTCACACTTCTGCACGATAAGGCCCCCTGCTTTAAGGCATTAGCCACTCAACAGTTGTTGCGGAACCATGAGATCGATTTCTTTGGAAATGAAGAATGGCCAGGAAATTCTCTTGAGCTGAACGTCTGTGAACACATTGGATCAGTTATAATGGACGAGGTTGAATGTCTCTTGTTTCAAGAACCTGCAGCAAATCGATTTTCGAAGGATACAATGACGCAACACATTGAAACTGTTTTAGCAAATTTGCGTAACGATCAAGATCTATTCACGTCACTTTGGCAAGCTACCCAAAGCGAATTCAGGCTGGCTTGGAAGCCAATGGCGGGAACACCAAGTTTTAATTGTTTCTCATTAAATGCAGGATTAAATTCTCTTTTGTAAGGTACGTTTAGTTTTACTGTACCTCTAATGGTTTAGGCCGTGGGCGGGTGGGGCTAAGGTTTATTGGAGCCCCGTACATCGTCGTCATTCACGGTTCTGTGGAAGAAGAAAACAAAATATAAGGAGCAGAACTCGTTATTTGTGATATTCTGTAAATGAGTCACTTAGGGTGTGACGTGTTAGAAATGGATGCTGTAGAAAAATTCAGATTCACGAGCCCATCCACATGTATTATATCTGGACCTACAGGATGTGGTAAAACGGTGTTTATGCTTAAAATTATTAAAGAAAAGGGTGAAATGTTCTCAAAATTTGTGCATAAAGTTATATGGTGCTATTTGACATACCAATCAGTGTTCAACGAGTATAAAGATGATGTTTTGTTCCACAAGGGTGTCTATGACGTTAATTCACTAAAGGGAAATGAACATACAGTCATCGTAATTGATGACCTCATGTTGGAGATGGATAAAACGTTTGCCGAGACATTTACAGTATTCTCCCACCACCTTAACATAAGCGTGTTCTTCATCAATCAGAATCTATTTTTTAAAAATAGATACATGCGCGATGTGTCGTTAAATAAGCAATATCTAGTCTTATTCGCTCAACGTAGAGATGTGACACAAATTGGGGTATTAGCCAGTCAAATGTTCCCGAGTCAGCGTAAGGAGTTTTTGGAGGTTTATAAAGAGGTCACAAAGCAACGTTATGGATTTTTGCGTTGTGACCTTCACCCGCGAAACACGTTTAGGGTGCTTCTAAGAACGAATATATTTCGAAACGACCCTGAAACTGTGTACATTCCAGAATGATGAATAGCCTAAAGAAATACCGAGAATTAATAAAAATCTATCAACGACTGCCTCGGCCGTTGCAGCAGATGCTTGTTAAAAATATCGACTCTGACTTTTTAAAATGCATCTGCGAAATCTGCCTCAATGTTATAAAATGTAATGTTCCAATGAAATCCTGTCAGAAGGCTCGCTTACATCGTTACAAGAACATAATACGGGCGCTCGCCCATAAAAGCCAGACTGTGAGTAAGAAAAATTTCAATTTTGGGGCCTTTACTGACTAGATGAATATAATGAAGAAGGTGGTTGTGATCCCGCACGAGATGTATGCTTCATTACAAAGGACCCCAGACGCGGCTCTAGAACCCTGTAAAAATAGGCTTAAAAGAATGGAGAGTGAACTACTATCACTATTAAACAGTGAAAAGACGCCTGATGAGAAAAGGGTTTTGTATCAAGACGCTTTGCAGAAATTTCTTCATGAGTACGAAGATTATAAGCATCCTAGAGAGCTCCCCGTGAGGCACAGCTCGAGTAGCGCTGAGCATAGTGACACAGGGCCTGAGCAACCAAAGAGTAGCGGTACACAGCATATCGAACATGTGCTAAAAAACAGCCTTCCCGATACACTGAGGAATACAGGGTTAAGTCTTTATAATCTATTAAGTGAGGACCCCATCATACAGTGGGCCGACACAGGCGAGGTCATTGTTGATGAAACAAGGGTGCAAGGGTCCAATATCGTTGATATTGTTCATGATCTGGTGAGAAAGTGGGACAGGCCATCACCAACAGGATGGAGGCATATTAAGGCAAGACTACAGCAAATTAATGTCACCAAAACATTGATAGGTAATCTGAATAGGTTAAAAGCTTGGAGCATGCATCGCACTTGTCACAACTGAGTACACCTTCACCCACAACAGCTGCAGTGTCTCTGAAGAGAAGAAAGAAGAGAGTAGGCCAACCTTATCCACGTGCCTCTAAAATACGCAAATGGCTACCGTATTAAGTAAGCACTATTATGACATTTCTAGCCCTGCATCCTATGGTGGCATTAATAGACTGTACAGAGGTCCGTATGGTGTAAGGAAAAAAGATGTTGAGAGATTTTTGCGTGCCCGGGATGCTTACACACTTCATAAACCGGTGAGAAAAAGGTTTAAAACAGCAAAGACAACAGCCGCTTCGATTGACTCTATTTGGCAGGCAGATTTAACAGACATGCAAAGATATTCGGTGTACAACGATGGTTACCATTACATCCTATTCATAATAGATGTATTCTCTAGATACCTGTGGCTAGTTCCCCTGAAAAATGAATCGCCTGAAACAGTTGCTAAAGCGACCAAAACACTGATGTTGAAAGAAAACAGGATTCCGAGCTATTTTTGCACGGATATGGGGAAAGAATTTATAGGGCGAGCTTTTCAGAACATGCTCTCAGAGTTTAATATCAGCTATTACACTTCGAACTCTATACATAAAGCATCTTTAGCTGAAAGAGTTCAACGTACCATAAAGGAACGCATGCACCGTTATTTTACACATAAAAGCACGTTCAGATATATAAACGTTCTCGATTCACTGGCTTCATCCTACAACCGCTCACACCACCGTACGATCGGTACAACGCCTAACGATGTTATAGAAAGAGGCAAGTGTCCGAGAAGTGATGAAGTGCCACCACCACTACCACAATCTGCGCGTTTCAAAATCAATGATTATGTAAGGCTGTCACGTTCGGGAAATAAATTCGCGAAGGGTTTTCAGCAAGGATGGACACGCGAGATTTTTAAAGTTAGGGCTATGAGGCCTAAAGGCGAGATAATGATGTATTACGTTGAATATTTGAATGGGGAAGAAATCTCGGTTTTTTTTTTACCGCGAGGAACTTCAGAAAGTGGCTTTTAATTTAGGAAAAAAATGTGTTTAAAATTGAGAAAATTTTAGCAACCAAAGTTACAGGAAAGAGAAAAATGTACCTGGTGAAGTGGCTAGGTTACCCAGAAAGCTTCAATACCTATATAAAAGCTGATGCAATCATGAGCTTAATTAGTATGCAACATGTCACCTAACCATTTCTACGTCACGCTCCCGTCCTCATCGTCCGTGTCTGTACACCCTAACAACACACTAGCCAATTTTGTAACAACTCATATGGTCCCATTGAATTGGGCCGTGATTCGTATGAGGTGGGGACATGTGAAATTCGGCTGGATACCTTCTTTTTAAATAATGATTATAAAGATGCTGTTTTTACAATTCTTAGAAACTGTGATGAGTGCGCAAAAACCGGGGTAACTCGGGATGAAACTATACGTATCGCCCGGACTAAGGTCGTACAGTTTTTCAGTACAACTGTGACACTAGGACCGGGCCGGTATGGTTCGTTTGAGGATGTTGTGAGAGACTTAAACATATGTTAAAAAAACTCACGCCCTACGAATGATTTAATATACGAAATCGTAAACAGAGGAGGCACTGCACATACTCTAATGCTAAAATCAAAGGTTAACAGAAATCTTAAGGACGGAAGAGTGTTCAAAATTATAACCGAGGGGCGTTATCGAGCAGCCTTCCAAAGAGACACCTTTCACGAGGCACCGGATGACTTGTTCAACTTAGTGTATCAGCTGAAGATGGAGAAATTGGATGTAAGCTCTCAGCCTCCAGACATGTGCTATATTTACAGCAATATAGCGGAACACCAGGAATACCAGTTTGTTGGGGATACCCATGCACGACTGCTGCGCGTAGCGCACATTCCCAACCATAGAGGAAGGAGCTTCAGTATTACATATGACATACCCCATTATGTGAATGTCGCTACTAACCTAATAACTAATATCTCAATATATATAAGAACGATTGAGGGTAAAAATTTCCCATTCGGTGACGGGAGCTTAACAGTGAAGCTGCACTTTCGACGCACTGAGTTATAATGTCCAGAAAACCATTCACGTTATATCGAGGGGTGAGATACCAGCGTGGTAGTGGACTTGGGTCCATTTTTTCATCCATACTGCGCACAGCTGTACCACTACTAAAGAGGGGGGCTAGGTACCTTGGGAGGAAGTCGTTACAAACAGGTTTTAACGCGGCAGAGGAAATGCTCGCGGGAATTAAACCTAAAGAAGCTCTAAAAAACATTTAAAACGTACGCTGGATTGAATCATCAAAGATGCGAAGAGAAAAATGCGTGGCTGAGGAAAGAAGAGAATTGATAGGAAGAAGGGGGGTGCCAACACGTAGCGTAAAGAAGAAGAGAACTGTTTGGAAGAAGAAAGGGTCACGTGGTATTAAACGTAAAAGGGTGCCAAAAAAGAAGTGTTCTAAGCGTATGAAACCTGTGACCGATCATTTTTTTTAACTGATATAAACTGAGGATGCTACTCTCACGACTCATAGATTGACTGATACTCGTCGGGAGAGGTGGCACTGTTTCTAACTCACCATGGCACGTTTCATTCATCCTTGCCGTTCACAGTGCTGTAAATCGGAGCTATCCCTCTTTGAGATGCCTCCAACTCAAGTTTCTATTGAGCACAGTGACTTTATTACAATTAACCCTTTAAACACAATTAGTTCTCCCAGTGCACCTATAGAATTCGTGATATCCAGTTCAGGCCCTTACTTTTTTGATCCGGGCTGTATGGACATTTATACTAAACTACGCATAGCTCATTCTGATGGAACGGACTGCGATGATAATTATGTTGCATATCCCGAAACAAATTTTCTGCACACCATATTCAGCCAGTGTGACGTATATTTAAATCAGACTAACATCTCAGCAGGCACGGGGTACTACCACCTACGAGCATATCTGGAAAATGTCCTCAACTTTTCAAAAGAAGCGAATGATACCTTTTTATCTGCCGAGGGGTATTACCACACTAAAGATGAGGGTAGTATAAAGGATAAATTTAAAAATCTAAAAAAAAAGATATATGAATGTTTTGGACGCCTGCACACGGACTTTACATTCCAGGAGAAGTTGCTTATGAACGGGGTAGATATGACATTGAAGCTTACCCGCACGAGCCCTGAGATCTGTATAAATCTGGGCGCTGACCAAGAAGAAGGCGCGAAACCTGTTGTGATCCACATCATGGAAGCATATTTGCGTATACGCCGAGTGAAACTAAGTTCCGCGAAACATATAGAAATTGAGGAAGAACTGGTAAATACCACAGTGAAATACCCAATTAACAGGGTACAGATCAAACTGTACACGATTCCCACAGGATTGGCATCGAAACAGAGAGAAAACATCGCTCTTGGAGTACTGCCTAAAAGGATTTTAATTGGAATGCAAGACCACGCTTCGACGAATGGGGATTATAAAAAGGGTGCCTTGAAGTTTGAAAATTTTGGGCTTAAAAATATTACTTTATATATCAATGGCGTCGCATTGGGTGGGACAATGAATATGGACTACTCGTCAGATAATGTGTTCCCGCTCTGCGCGAGAGCATACAGCAGTTTAGCCCATAACACAGGTGTGTGTGTGATGAACTTGGAATCGGCCTAACACAGAAAGAATTTGTGGAACAGTTTAATATTTACTCATTTGACGTTACGCCTGACTTGACTGCCGGCGTAAGCACCCATTTAAACCCGCAGCAGACCGGTGCGATTTCAGTGCGTTTGGATTTCGCCAAGCCTACAGACGTGCCTATTAGTGTACTAATGTATCTAGAAACACAGTCCCTAATAGAAGTAGACAGATTTAGGAACATAAGCACATATTTTTAAAATGGATGCAAATACACTCCAGAGAGTAATGAAAAGTGACTGTTTCGCGCGTTCCAAATTTATCGGGTTTTTGCAAAGAATGAAATAATGAAGCCGCCTAGCACGAGAAACTGGCACGGGGCAATCGTTAACACCGACATTGTGGGCGGCGAGGGAATTCACTGGTTTGCGATTTATTTTAAAACTAAGGAAAGAATGTATTACTTCGATTCACTCGGCACCCCACCATGGCATGACTCGACAATTGTAAGTTTTATCGCGCAATTACGTGTGCCTGACATAATTTGGACCCCATATCAACTTCAAAGCTTTTATACCGAAACATGTGGGTTATATTGTATCTTGTTTCTCACGCACATGTCGCGCGGGAAGGGATTTATGAATTTTTTAAAATTATTCGATTTGTGTGACAAATATGAACGATAAATATGTATGCAGACAGATAAAAAAAATTCCCACATGTTGCAACCCCCTGTAATTTGTAAGCTCTATATTGTGTAAATCTGTATATACATTTGTAACAATTAAGGATTGCCCCTTTTTGTACATGCTTAATAAATGAAAATATGTCACGTTTTGTTAATATCCTAAAAACACTTACATAATCTCTGCGACGACAGCGCATTCGGTTGAGCGGTTGTGTACCAATACCCGACAACTGCTGTGGGTTCTACTTCATTTGTCGCCCTTTCTACAAAAGTATTTATAATATCATCTACCTCCGTTTCGCTCCTGTAAAATAAAGAGAAAATTATTTTTCAACTCGAATGCAATTCTTAAAAGTTTTAATATTTCTAAAAGCCTAGCTGTACAAGAAATATAAACACACCGTGTGTGTATATATTATATATATATATATATATATACAGTGCCCGCGAAAAGTATCCGATCACCCTTGAAATTGTATTTTTTACATAAAAAACAATGTTTAAATGTATACTAACCTTATATTAGTATTTTGTCATCTGTCCTTTGGTTTGGATGACTTGTTCTAGACGTTTTGGCATGGATTTAATCAAGTTTTGACAAACTTCCACTGATATTTCCTTGCACCATACCTTTTTGATGGCCTCTTGTAATTTTTCGACTGAGCCAGTGTCGTGGCATTCAACCTTATTTTTATTATTAGCCACAGATTTTCTATCGGATTGAGATCTGGACTATTACCAGGCCAATCCAAAATATCAAATTTATTGTCAGTAATCCATTTTGTCACTATTTTGGCCCTGTGACATGGTGCACCATCATGCATGTATGTTTTTGTCCTTTGGATTGCCATTGCCATTAGAAGTTTATCCTGTAGCATTGCTAAATACCGTGCACCATTCATAGTTGTGTTCTTCGGAAGAAAATATAAGTTTCCACGCCCATAGTAACCGAAACAACCCCAAACCATCACACTTGGAGGGTGTTTCATTGTCTTTAGGGTGTATTTAGGGTCCATCCTATTTGAGCCAATAGGCCGGCGAACCTTTTTTGGACAACTTCTGAATGTCAAAAATGTCGACTCATCGCTAAATAAAACCTTCTTCCAGTCATCAACAGTCCAATGAATGTATTTTTTACAAAATGCGACACGTTTTTTACGCATTTTTTCATTAATGAACGTTTCTTAGCAGCATGGCGAGATGGTAATCCGTGTTCTTTTTGGAGCCGCTCCTGGATAGTTCGTTCAGAAACACCAGATAACAAATTATTCATATTAAATTTTATTTCTTTCGCAGTTATTGTTGGGTTTTTCAATACTAAACGTTTCATAAGTTTGTTGTTCGCGAATTTGTTTTTCTCGGTCTGCCAGATCGTTTTTTAGGGACTGGCGTGGTTAGGCCACCATTGTTCTTAGCCCGTGAAACCCATAAATTAACGGTACTTTGGGATATGTTTAATTCCTTAGCTATCTGTCTCTGTGATTTCCCACATGCATGCAAAGCAACAATAGCACCTCGACAATCACTCTTAAGTTGTTTTTTAGCACACATTATATATAAATTTTATTTACACCACTTTCTGTAAAAAAAAAAAAAAATCAAGAAATTTACACAAACAGTGAAATCTGACAAATTTGAGACACAGCCACCCGCAACGAAGGCTACCAGAACACTAATTTGAGAATGCGTTGGATAGCTCTCATATCAGCGAGCAACCTCAAAGTTACCAGATGTCGCTAGAACAAATAGAAAGTGAATTACGTGTCTCTGAATATTAAGGGAAAATATTGTATTTTCTTGAGTGATCGGATACTTTTCGCGGGCACTGTATATATATATATATATGCAGAAATGACGATGAAGGATGTAGAAAATAATTGAAAATGTTTTGTAATTATAGGTTCTTTATAAAACAATTCCGATTGAAGCGATATATGTATATATATAGGTCGTGAATAAAGCCTAGACTAGTTTCAAAGCGCAGTTGTAGTGGTACTTATAAGGCTAATTAATACTGAGTGACTGACAGGTTATATTATAAACGAGAAAAGGGCTGGTTAAATCAATGTGCCTAATTTACCTTGTAAAAAAATTTACTTTAAAAATACTATACGGGGTCAAAACACTTACATTAACTCGTCTGCAAATTCGCGTTCGCTTGGTCGACTGTGATTCAATACTGTAACCTCTGCTCCGCTGGGTGGGCTGTTCGGCGAAGCACTCGTTCTCCTTTCGTCGAAAGTGTTTATAACAGGGTCTAACTCCGTGGCGGTCCTGTAATTAAAATAATTGTCATGAAATTGAGGCAATTAAAAGTGATGGCTACCGTGTATATATATATATATGGGTCATGATTAAGCAAGTTTTTCAAAACACTTTTATTGCAAATTGGTAAAATCCTACTGTAGCACCGCATTATCGTAAAATAATCTTAAAACTCCAACATATGCAGATATATATATGTATATTGCTCAAAGCGATGTTACAAGATGTAGCAAGATGTTCCAATATATACAAATGGTGATATAATAACAATGGAGGATGGACAACGGATAGTTAAGCAAAACGAGAATAATTTTCAGGAAATTCATAACATAAGGAAAATTAGACGGGTAATTATAAACGGGAGGCATTACAGACTAGTTTTCAAACCAGTTAATATGACGCCTCATCAGGGTTTACGAGCTATATATACAGGGTGTCTCAAAAGTCACTATCTATTTCGGTGACATTAGATGTTTTTTTTTAAAATGCTATGCTGGCATAAAGATATGTACTTCTGGTGCAAATTTGTGTATTTAAAAAAAGTTAATTGGTTTATTATCTTTACATGCTTGAACAATTCCTCGAACCTCAACTTCTTACAGATGGCATTCTTGACACAGTAGTTTTTCAGCAGGATGGAGCACCGTGCCATTATGCAATAATTGTACGTGATTATCTTGACAGACGCTTCCCCGGTCGCTGGATTGGTCGTGGAGGAACACAACCATGGGCAGCACGTTCACCCGATTTAACACCATTAAATTTTTTCGCCTGGGGTTTCATTAAGTCTAAGGTGTACACTGGTAGAAGAATTAGTGATGTAGCCGAACTTCGAAATCGTATTACCGATGCAGTTCAGAAAATAACACCTCAAATGCTGGAAAGTGTGTTCCGGGAAACAACTTATCGCTTTGAGCTCTGTAGAGACACTGATGGTCTCCATGTGGAGACAGATAAATAAATAGCACTAATTCTTTGTTGCACTTACTTTGAAATAAATATATTTTTCATGTCTTAAACCAGTTTTTCGTAATTCCCATTATTTTTCAAAATAGATAGTGACTTTTGAGACACCCTGTATATATATATCAGAGAATGAAAATTAAATTTGAAAACGCGCTTATTTCAATTTGCCTATAACTTAGCGTTTAAGCATCCACAAGAAAAGCAAAAAGGTACTATATAATCTAAAAATACTTGTTAGGTTAGTTTACACCCGGTTAGGTTAGGTTTGGCTAAGTTAAGCTAGGTTAGGTTAGTTTACACCCGGTTAGGCTATGCTAGGATAGGTTGGGATAGGTTAGGTTAGGTTAGGTTAGGTTATGATAGAGTATATGCCTCGCTACAGATATAACGATGAAGGAGGTAGAGAATAATTGAAAATATTTTGCAACCTTTTATAAGACTAATTTCAGAGCGCATTTGTTATGGGAAAACAAGAAACAAACAAGTGCAATGGGCATAATTTTACGCTGCAGAAAATCACTGAACAAAGTTAGGTTTCTATAAAATTTAAAACTGCCGAGAGAAGCGCAAATAAAACATACCATATATATATATATATATATATATATATATATGAAAAGAGGCCGAACTTCTGGGCAGCCAACAGTTCACTTCGCATTATTATGGTTTTTTATAAATTAAAATAAAGCTAGGTTAGGTTAGGCTAGGTTATGTAAGACTAAGTTAGGCTAGGCTAGGTTAGTTTACACCCGGCTAGGTTAGGTTAGGTTTGGCTAAGTCAGGCTAGGTTAGGTTAGTTTACACCTGGTTAGGCTATGCTAGGATATGTTGGGATAGGTTTGGCTAGGTTAGGTTAGGCTATGATAGAGTATATGCCTCGCTTAACGCGAGTTTGGATAATAATTTTACTTGTAGCTTCCTATTTTTGTTCGTGTCACAACCCTACGATCTACCATATCAAATTCCGCTCACTACGACAGAATCGAACGCTTCTAAGATAAATACCTCCGTTCGCTCTGATTTCAAATTTATAACATATTATAACATATTATTTCGTAAATAAATTATCTCGTATGTGCTCATGTACTTGTGTTGTACTAATAACCATCTAGTATAACCATCTAGTATAACCATATATAAATATATAAAAACACTAAGAATGGTAAACGACGTAATGTACTTTAATGAAACTGTAATTAATAATAACTTGTAATGTACTTCAATGAAACTGTAATTAAATGTAATGATTTAATTTATAATGTAAGAATGTACTTTAATAGAACTAATGGACAATCATAAGCGAATGTGAAGTAATCCATAATTGTAATCGTAATTGTAATGAACCAAAATTAATACGTACTCAGTCGTGTACTTAATTTGTACTTATGTGTACTATTACGAAATGATATCGCCTTCATAAATGTAGACTCGGCGAAAAATACAAATTAGTTTTTATTTTTATTTTTTTAAATTTTTATTTGCAATCTTTCAAACATCTGATCATGTGTTTAAAAGGGGGAAACTTAACCTTCGACTGTCTTCCCCCAAACATTTAGGTTTATATTATACATGTATTTGTAAAATTACGGCACTTCATTATTGCTCTTCATTATAGCACTTCATTACGACTCCTTTGTTAGCAGCCTTGCTGCGAGGAGGGGGCAGAGGCGCCTTGCCTCCTTAACTTTTTAGATTCCGGCCTGAGCCATGGTCGAAAGAGGTCGAACCTCTACCCCTGTAAATTCAGAGCACTACCTGTATATTTTGAGAAGTAAACCACAGTAGAAAGAAGTTTTTATCTTTTCCTTCGAGCCTTGTTCTCTTCAGGAACTTAGTCAGTTAAGTCAATAAGTTATAAAAGAAAAATCGATAAGTTTAGCACCAAGAGAAGTATCAGAGTATTATAGCAAGAGAAGAATTAACAGAGTGTCGACCCCATAAAGCGAGAGAAAGAGACAACCCAAGCACCATAGAAGATATTGGCATAACAGTCTGGCGAGTCTGTAGCCAAGAGTTTAACAAGAGGCGACCGAAAAGAATTAGAATGTTATAGAAGAAATATCCGTTGCTTGCCTCCTAACCAGAACCCCCGTCGATTCCGAACCGACTCAGGGCCATAGACGGAGGGGTTAACATATATATATATATATATATATATATGGGACACAGACTTTAATTAAACATGATTTTTCAAAACACTTACTGTGACAATACAAAATACTTACATTTCAGCTGATTCTTGAATGAGGGGTTGATCCACTGTTTCGCATATTTCTGTAACAAGCTCTGAAGGGAAAAGCTCGCTGCGTTCTAACACACTGAAAAGGTACACTGCCGCATGACTGCCGTGATCTCCTTCAAAAAACAGATCGGGAGAGTTATAGAGATTCGCCATTGTTGCGGGATTCGATAGGTGGAGAAACTGACTCTAAGCGACGAAGTGCCCCATTTATAAGGGGTACGCCCCCCTGCCTACAAGCGGAGAACCTTGTTTCCTATTGGACCACTGCTGGAAAAGTGGCGTTGTTTAGGACTTGTGGCGGGCATTTTCGGCCAGCCGAGAGCGTGCATCCTTTGCAAAGACAATCATTGGTTGTTCCACGAAGGGTAGGGCGTGATTTAGGCATATGCATATTCAAAAACGAGATCATTCAGGTATTCCTGGACGGTGATTGGAAGACCGTCATCAAATCTGGGTGGCGCATCAGACCCGTATGTTGGAAAAACCCGTTCGATTACGTATACCGAAATTTCGAATTTTTTTTTATTTAGGTTTGGTTGAGAGACACCTGCATATTGTGGGATAATGGGGCTTTGTCTGGCATTACTACAATCATATTTGGGTAAAGGTGGACCTACGACCTTTTGCCGGGTAGAACAAAGCATTGTCCGCATTTGCCGATATAAAACGTGCCTTTTCCCAGTTGGCAAAAGCTTTTCTACAAATGTTAACAATTAAACCGTGTGTATATTGTGTGTGTGTGTGTGTGTGTATTGTTTGGGTAGTGTCGAGATATACGGTTCTATTGTGCCCCATCTCGGATTATTTTCGGGGAGGAAATGTGTTTACAAGTTTCCAGAATTTTTTATTGTTCTCTGCCCTTCTGGTATAATTCATTTTGGAATATTTTTCTCTATTTTCTGTGTTGTATTGTGTGCGTGTCGCGACGCTATCAGCCATACGATTCATTTGTGGTTGAAGGTTCGTGATTTTCGACCTGAAAAGCCCCAAAACATCCCGCGTATTGTGTGATAGGCTAAATTGATTTTAAAAATAGAAGAAATACCAATTTATATTTTGTTGAGAACTCCTACATATATATACAGTGAAAGCTTGTGCATAAAATGAAACCCTTTACCTGGAATATTCTTTTGTTAAGCAGATAGAGGTAGCTTTTGTCATCAAGGACAGCGATAATTTAATCTGTAGATGTACCACAAATATAATTAACTTCCTGCCCCGTATACTGAACCGAAAGATACGTCATAAAACACGCCTTTACCTGTACATTTACAAAATTTATGAAAGGTTATCTTCGTATTTTAGAAATTCGGTTATTGGCGTGAAACGAAAGAGGAGAAAAGATAAAGAAATAATGGATTTAAATAAGTTATAATAAAAGACAAAACACACCTATATATTTTTTTAATATTTATTTAGCCGGATTATATATATATATATTATATATATATAATAATATATATATATATATATATATATATATAATATTATATATATATATATATATATATATTATATATATAACCTTTGACCTTTGATTAGCTTCCGCCCGAATTGTTCATTCTGACGAAGGTCAAGCTTTTCACTCCACCTTAGACCTACAGTTTAACGTGGAATCCGAACCACGCCCCATCAGCAGCCCAGCGTCTTAACCACTAGGCCACCTAGGGTACCCACTTATCTACCAACCACTTTCTTTATTGTGTGGAAGGATGAACAGCTGGGTGAAACAAAAGAGAAAGATAAAGAAATAATGAATTTAAATAAGTTATAATAAAAGACAAAACACAGCGATATATTTATATATATATATATATAAAGCATAGTTAGCAAAAGTGCCAGAGTGCAGGGCTAAAACTTCCCTTTAAAATCAGATTGATGTAACGGCGTTTTACTGAATAATTTTTCGTGTTTTAAATCAGATTGCTGTAACGGCGTTTTATTGATTCCTTGTACACAATAATATATTTTATTTGGTTGGGTAATTATATGGTTCAGCCGGGTGGCACTGGCGCTTGGCTGAGGTGCACGACCCAGCAACAGGGCTGACCTAGAATGGGGTGCGTGCCCAGATCCATTTAGCATACTGTGGCACTTAGCTGATGATGCTGAGACGATGGCATCCTGAGACCCTGGCTGATGATATTCTAAGTCGATGACGCCCTGAGGCAGTTGCTGGCACTGACTGCCTAAGCCAACTGGCGGCCTAAGCCAACTGGCGGCCTAAGCCAACTGGTTGAATAGGGGCACTATAAGAGTCCGAGTGTTGGACGACTGAGCCATATGAGCTCGGCTTCCAGCCGAGTAAGGATCTCTGGTCCTTTCTCTTTCTGGCCCTTTGGGTGGTGAGGAAACCCCTTCCCTCCCATAGAGGCCCCTTAGGTTAGGTATACCCCTTTGGGGGGAATAGCTTGGGGGAGAACTCCGCCTCCAAGTTGCATGCCCCTTGCATTCCCATTTTTGGATTGGCAACAAAGGTTGGTACTCTCTCTCTCTCTCTCTCTCTCTTTCTTTCTTTCTGCCCCTTTGGGGGGAATAGCTTGGGGGCTTAGCAACAAAGGGGGGTGCCTTAGCAACAAAGGGGTGGTGGGGGTGGCACTCTTGCAACAAACGGGGGTGGGGGTGGCACTCTTGCAACATTATGAAATATTACGTCATATTATGCAATTGCATTGCACTCCACCCTTTTGACACTATACTACTGTAGTGATTGGAATAATGCTTCAGTTTTGTTTCACTCTAGCAACATTGTTAATAGAAATATTCTTGAGTCTGCTATTATTCAACTTACAAATAACTTTAACATGAGCAAAGGTCTTTTTCAACTCGATCCCGTTTTGAATTCGTTCAGAACGGATTTAGACAAGAAGGGCAGAGTGCTAAACCTTTGGTAATTTTTCTCTTATAAATTTGTATGCTCCTCTTACAATTTTTATTTTTTCAATTTATTTTTATTTTTTTATTTTTTTTGTGACCTATATATCATTCAGGCATTATCTATAAAATTGGTTGTAAACAATCCATTTTATCTTGTGTTGAATTTGGGCAAGGTGCTAAAATTGGTAGTTTTCCTTACAAATTTGTATGCTCCTCCCACAATTTTTATTTCTATATTTATATACTATATATATATATATATTTTTTTTTTTAACCTATATATAGTCTTGAACTCTTTATTTACTTCAGTGTTCCTGAGGATGTCATTAGACGAAAGCACTTGAGCACCACTCTGTGTTTCCTTTCCTTGGTGGTTTTATTCATCATAAATATTTTTCACGTGTTACTTTCGTGAAATAACTTTCATATATATATATATATATATATATATATATATATATGCAGTTAGCGTAATTAATAGTGTTCACCGTAATTTTTACGTGATTACAGATAATGATATATTTTGAGGATAAATAAACACTATAAGGCACTTCAAACTTTGATTTTCACATTGTTTTATATTTTGCAGAAAACTCAGTTTCGGAACGTGGTGAAGAAGAAAAATATGTACAGAAAACGAAATAACAATAAAACAGCTAGCACTGTGGGGTTCTGTTTGAGAAATAGACGTCCACATATTGTTCCACCTTTGGGAGACAAATGATATTCATCACCATGTTCTATTAAAATTATGGATCTTTTCCGTTTCATGTACTGTTTCCGATTTTTGTAAATAAGATATTTAATGTAGAGTTTTACGCTGATTTAAAAAATGTAAGTCTTTTTTGGAGAAATGAGCGGTTCAAAAGTTAGGTTAGATTTGGTTAACTGAATGCACGGTTAGGTCAACTGAATGCCTGCTTAGGTCAACTGAATGCCCGCTTAGGTTAATTGAATGCCCTTGACGATTGGTTACGTTAAGTTGTGATATTTTCGTTAAAACTATCGAAAATATCACGACTTAACCTAACCAATCATTAAGGGCGTACAGTTGACCTAACCGGAAATTCAGTTGACCTAACCGGGCATTTAATTAACTTAACCGGACAGAGAAATAACGGTCGAAATCTATTCACACAAATACTTAGTGACACGAGCCAATATTACTAAAGAATACAATAACTCTTGTATTAGTTTTCAGTTGTATTGTTATAGATTTTGACCTACTGCAATACAAAATTACAATAACAAACATAACTTTTGAACCACTCATTTCTCCAAAAACAAACTTACATTTTTAAATCAGCGTAAAAATCTACATTAAATATTTTATTTTCAACAAAATCGGAAACAGTACATGAAACGGAAAAGTTCCAAAATTACACATAACTTTAGTTAAGATCTCACTAGGTCTTTCATTGTGGCAAACGTGAGTATGGTGGTAAGAATATTTCAGGTTATTCATATTCGTTAGGTTGAGGGCTTCTTATATTGAATTATAGTCGGCGAGATGCATCATAACCTAATACCTCTTGTCGTACCATTCGCTAAACAGTTTCATAATCCGTAGTCGCATTAAACCTCATTGTGTGCACGATATTTTATTTGTGTACTGAACGGCTATGAAATTAGGCGAGGATAGCTTATTAGATTAGGATAGGGTAGATTACTCTTGCACAGTTGTGATTACCGTCAAAAGGTGTTTAGGTTACGTTAGGGCAGGCTGGTTATTAGGTGGCCTGTGATAAATTGATGTTGAAAAGAACAAGTTACACGGGTAGGGTGTGTCAATTTTAGTAAAGTCAACAATACAAAAACTACTAATGCTCAAATGATGTCATATTATCTAGCAAACTTAGAAATATCTTTAGTGTTGTTTAAAAAAGCCATTTACCTACTTATATTTGATCGTAAAGGTTTGAAATAAAACCTAAATATGACTGTCGCATCGTATATCAATGTGCCATTGATATGTGTGGTCAGCTTTGGTCATTTTTGGTGTGCAGTATGGTTTCTAAATTTCACATAGTCACAAATGCTGGAATTTTGATTGTGAATGCGTGTTTTCCCTCCTTTTTGACAATTTTGATTACTTCGTAATGTAAATATTATGTAATTCAAATTATTCGAAATGTTATGTGTGACCCAAACTTTCTGTATATTTTGATATGATAGATATATGAAATTTTCATTACCTTGAATAATTAAGTCTTGTACCTATAACAACACAACCTTTTATCTGAGCTTATAGGAAGATATTAAAAATTTCAAATAACTTAATTTTCTCTAATCATAATCAGTAGGCCTATCTAAATTTCAATGACATTTCTTTTGTTCACAGGTCCACAGGATGAGTCAGAAAGAAATCAGAACCCCAAACAAATCAAGTTGTGACCTAAGTCATTTGGTGGGGACTGGGTGGGAAATTCCTCCTGCTGAGCTGCCCACAGCCAGAGATCTGCTGAGGTATGGTTTGTTGAGGAGAGAGATGAGTGAGGAAGATAGGAGGAATTACCCAGTTAATGACCTGATTGACAACGGCATTGTTCCAGGGCTACTGGCTCAGTGGAGAAAGGCCAACGCTCTATTCACAGGACCTGTAATCAACACTGAGGTCAGGATCAGGGCTAAAGTGAAGGCACTGTGGGATGAGGCAGTGAAGGTGTCCATTGGTTGTCCATTGGCAATGTGAAGCTAGAGGTCAACGATAGGTTCATGATGAAACTGGACAAACTGGTGGAAATCCTGACCTGTCACTTTGTGATCAGGAGCTGCAGTGAGCTTGGTGCAACCCTGTCTGCAACAGTGAGGTTCCATTGACTGCAGCTGCAGGAGCAAGCAGAAGATACCAGTGCAGGAGCTTGCCTTCATTAAAGGTCAGAGAGAAAAGGTAGGAAGTGTGGGGGCACACCAGATGGGTCTAGCTGATCACCCTGAGACCAGGAGACAGGAAGCAGTGCTGCAGAGACAGGAGCAGAGAAGGAAGGCTGAGGAGTCAGCCAAGAAAGAAGAGGAGTTGAGGGAGGAGTCACTGCTGGAGATGGAGTTGGAGGAGACTGGATATATACTGGAGGAGGCAGGGAGGAGAGAGGAGGACGAAGACTTCATACCAGAGGCTACGACAACTTCTTCCTTGCCTGTGGCTAAGAAGAAATACAACACTGAAGATATCACCAACATAGCTCTGGCTAGCTTGAGACATCACACTGGGCTGAGAGAGACTGCAGAGATTGCCACTGCTGCCTGGATTGATGCTAATCTTATCACAGAATTGACACAGCACTGGTGATTGACCATAACAAGGTGAGGAGGGCTCAGGAGAGACTGACTAAGGAGCTGGTCAAGAAGTTTGATGAAGAGATTAGGGAAAATGGCATCACCTGTATCTTCTTTGATGGGAAGAGCGATGATACCAAAGTGATGATGGAAGCTGAGGGCAGTGACAGGCAGTTTCCTGTCCTCATTAAGGAAGAACACTACACAGTGTGCAATGAACCAGGTGGGAAATATTTGTGGCATTTTGTACCAGAGAAAGCTGCAGAGGAAAGAAGTCATGCTGAGGTCATTGCTGATCATCTGGTGAACTGGCTAAGAGAGAGAGGAGCAGACCAGACCCTTTTGTCCATAGGAGGTGACAGTACTAATGTGAATACTGGCTGGGAGGGAGGAGTAATGCATTATGTGGAGGCTAAGCTTAGCAGGAAGTTGGTGTGGATTGTCTGTGACTTGCACACTGGGGAGCTGAGTCTCAGACACCTTGTGACTGCACTGGATGGCAAGACATTGAGCAACAACAAGTGGTCTGGGCCCCTAGGGAAGATGTTAGACACTGCCACTGAGCTGGAGATCAACCCAAACTTCACGAGGATCACTGTTGGTCCTCCTTTACCACATCTCAGTCAGGAGGTAGTCAAGGACCTCAGCACAGACCAATCATATGGCTACAGAATCATCACTGCCATCAGATCGGGATAGGTACCTCATCGTCTAGCTCTCCTGGAGATTGGGCCAGTCTGTCACAGTAGGTGGCTCACCACGGCTCTAAGGTTCTGAAGATTGTGGATTTTCAAACATGGGCTGAAGGGTAGGAACCTGAAGAATCTGAGGATAATTGTGGAATTTATAGTGGGAGTCTACATGCCAAACTGGTTCAACATCAAGCTAAATCACAGCTGGGTGGAGGGTCCCAGGCATGTACGGGGCTCCAATAAACCTTAGCCCCCCGCCCATGGCCTAAACCATTAGAGGTACAGTAAAAACTAAACATACCTTACAAAAGAGAATTTAATCCTGCATTTAATGAGAAACAATTAAAACTTGGTGTTCCCGCCATTGGCTTCCAAGACAGCCTGAATTAGCCTGAATTCGCTTTGGGTAGCTTGCCAAAAGTGACGTGAATAGATTTTGATCGTTACGCAAATTTGCTAAAACAGTTTCAATGTGTTGCGTCATTGTATCCTTCGAAAATCGATTTGCTGCAGGTTCTTGAAACAAGAGACATTCAACCTTGTCCTTTATAACTGATCCAATGTGTTCACAGACGTTCAGGTCAGGAGAATTTCCTGGCCATTCTTCATTTCCAAAGAAATCGATCTCATGGTTCCGCAACAACTGTTGAGTGGCTAATGCCTTAAAGCAGGGGGCCTTATCGTGCAGAAGTGTGACCTGATCGACATCCATAACATTGTTTGGGTTTCTTAGAAAAGGAATGACATGCTGGGATAGAATAATATCATGAAAATACTGTCCATCCCAACTCTGACCATTTGGCTTCAGCACCCACATGAGCTTCTTTGCAGTGAACCAAACAAACACACCAACACAGTCTGGACTTTTTAATAATTCGCGATAATGTTCATTGTCATCGATTTCATCTGGTGTTGTGGCCCACACTCGATCATTTTGGGAGTTAGGCCGACGTGTTACGTAAACAAAAAATTCATCGGAGACAGCTAAATGCATGAAATCATCCACATCCCAATCTTCAAGATAATGGGCAAACCACATTCTGTCATCGATGTTAAGTTGAGTTTTTCTTGGCTTTGGAAGTTCATGCCAAGGCTTTAAACCTTGCCTACGACGGTACAGTCGAATGATCTCACCACTAACGATCTCTCCTCTCAACACTTCGATCTCTCTAGAAAGTTTAGCACAGCTGTTTTTCCGCTTACGCGTACCGCTTTCAATGTTGTCCTTTGTTTCCTGAGAGAGTGGCAAGTTTGGGCGCCCAGATTTGGTTGTATCCATTTCACATTCATCCAAAGTTTTATTCCAACTTCTTTTGACGAAGTTCTCACTTCTTTGCAACTTTTTGGCAACCCATGAACGTGTCATAAAGGTGGCTCCAGCATCACGAGCTTCCCGAAATGTTATTGCTCGTATGCGATCTATCACACGTTGCCTCTCCGAGTCACCAATTAATTGAGAAGCCATTATATTATCACTTTATCAGCTAGAGCAATTTTAATACCTGCAATAAATAAAGAATTTTATATATTTTTATAATCACTAAAAACTGTTTCGATATATGTAAACATGTAAGCTGCAAATGAGGGTGCTAAGGTTTTTTGGAACCCCTTACTGTACCAGCTGGAGCTGCTCAGAAGTCAGAAGAAGGTGATAGGAATAGTGATGCCTACAGTGAAGAGATCAGCCTGGTATGCACACTCTGAGGCTGTGCTCCAGGCCATGCTGGGCAGTGAGGTGGAGGAGGAGAGGAGGGAGGCAATGAAGAGGATACTGGAAATCAGAGGTGAAGGAGATGAGGACACACAGGTAGGAGACTGCAGTGTCAGACCCAGGAAGACTCCTGACATCAACCCAGATGCCACCAAACTCTCGGAACTTATTGACTGGAACTCTGGCGTGACTGAGCCTCCTCTGACCTGCTCCCTCACCACTGCTGCAATCAAGGAGTTTCTGGATAGACCAATGGAAGTTCCTGCATGGCCCTCACACACACAGTCAGTAGAGAGGTGTGTAAGGATGACAACTGAAGCAGCACAACATGTTTACTCACAAGAGAGGAGGGAGGCGTACATCAGTGGCCAGTAGGGAGCTCATGTCCAGGAACAAGAGCAAAGCAGACATGGCATCCTTGGCAAAGTTCAAGAAACCTATCTATATTTCTGTTTTAATATTGAAATACAATCAAAATGTCTTTAATTTTATGTAATGTATGAAAAATGTAGTTATATAAAATAAAAAAAATACTTGCAAAAATTGCTGATTTTTCGTAAACTTCAACTTCAAATATAAGTAGCTAGGAGTGGTCAAATCTGGATTTTAAAGCCATATTTCGATTTAGCACATAAAAATGCATCATTTGGTCACTAGTAGTTTTGAAAATCTAAAGATTTCACTTTGCTCCCTAAAATTGAAACACCCTATTAGACGGGGTTACTATTCAAACTACAATATGTACAAAATCCTATCAGGCCTTCTTGCTTCAAGATCTTAAACATAAGACGAGGGCAATGGAACCTCTGGTGTAATACACTACATTTCAAATGCTGGAAAATCAATAAGAAAAAAGAAAAAAGAAAAATCTGAAAGTTGTTGGTATAGTGGTGCTTGGTACAAGGAGCTTCTGAACCGTAATGCTCCCTCTAACGATGCATGATTTATTGAATCAGACTTAACCAACAGCAAGATTGTCTTTTTGATTTTATTGATTTTAAGGCAAACAGCTGATCTCTATTTTGCAGTACAAAGAGTAAACTGCGCGTAGTGGATCTGCAGAGAGGAAAAATTATTTGGAGTAAGTCACCCTGACGCAAAAGGGGACACAAACTACACTAGATCAAAGTTGGGGAACGTAAACTACACTAGGATCTTGAGAAGACATTTTTTAAATGAATCCATCAAATAAAACGTTAAAACTAACGAAAATATTACGACTTCACCTAACCAATCATCAATTTCTATGAAAAATATAAACTGACGATTGGTTAGGTTAAGTCGTAATATTTTCGTTAGTTTTAACGTTTTATTTGATTAGGTATACGCGGACAAAGTTGGGGAACGGAAACTACACTAGGATAATGTAGGGAAAAGTAAACTACACTAGGCACCACAGAGGGACGTAAACTACACTTGCTCCAAATATTTTATAATATACAGCCTATCATTAATTGGATTTTCACCCTTTTCAACTAGTTTGTTAAGGTCATGAATGAAG
>JAJOZX010012637.1:0-20000 GCA_023014485.1 Bathynomus jamesi
TAATGCCTGAATTATTGGTAGGGCTATTTTGTTACTATGATATTTTTCACAATATTGTTATATGAAAAATACTACATTAATATCCAAAAGTTTAAGTACATTAGCAATGCCTAAAAGCGGGAAAAAATGGAAGTACTAAAATATTTTTTGACAAAGTACGAGTGTTATTATTGACACGATAGAAAGTTCGTTTTGCCTTGTTGAGACAAGATTCATAAACGCAGATGGGTAACACAGATCTCTTCCAATACCGTTGAGTTTTTCCAATTCGGCATCGATGTATTCCGGACTGGCGATCCTAAGGGCGCGGAGAAACATTGATGAAAAAATGGCCTCTTAGTGGGGGTGTCATGTCCCGAGTAAAAGTGTACGTAGGACAAGTTGTTTGTGTTTTCCGATAGATACTAAACTTAAAAACCTGGGCTTTCCCTATGTACACGCACATCCAAAAATGGATTGACTTGTCTTGTTCCACTTCTAAAGTAAACTTAATGGAGGGGACTTGATCATTTAACTGAAGGAGGAAGTTATCCATGTCACGATTCATGGGCCAGATACACAAAATATCGTCGACGTACCGCAACCAAGGGATGCCAACCCCAGGATTCTCGGAATGTAAGTAATTTCGAAAAAATCCATATAAATATTGGAGAGGAGGGCGATAAGGGTTGCCCATGGCCATCCCAAACACTTGTTGATAATACTCGTTATTGAAAGTGAATTTACAGTCTTTAATGCAAAGCTTAATAAGTTCCACATGTAAAAAATTCCATGGATCTTACTAAAAAAATTGAATAATGCACATACTGAAACTAACGATAGATTGATCAGTTTTGATGTTTGTTCATTGTTTACAAAAGTGCCGATTGATGATATGCTTGACTTTCTCCCAAGAATTACATAAGTATGACCTGCCACTACCTTCACACATTGTTTTGGAACTTATTAAGCTTTGCATTAAAGACTGTAAATTCACTTTCAATAACGAGTATTATCAACAAGTGTTTGGGATGGCCATGGGCAACCCCTTATCGCCCTCCTCTCCAATATTTGTATGGAGTTTTTCGAAATTACTTACATTCCGAGAATCCTGGGGGTTGGCATCCTTGGTTGCGGTACGTCGACGATATTTGTGTATCTGGCCCATGAATCGTGACCTGGATAACTTCCTCCTTCAGTTAAATGGTCAAGTCCCCTCCATTAAGTTTACTTTAGAAGTGGAACAAGACAAGTCAATCCCATTTTTGGATGTGCGTGTACATAGGAAAGCCCAGGTTTTAAGTTTAGTATCTATCGGAAAACAACAAACAACTTGTCCTACGTACACTTTTACTCGGGACATGACACCCCCACTAAGAAGGCCATTTTTTCATCAATGTTTCTCCGCGCCCTTAGGATCGCCAGTCCGGAATACATCGATGCCGAATTGGAAAAAATCAACGGTATTGGAAGTGATCTGTGTTACCCATCTGCGTTTATGGAATTTGTCTCAACAAGGCAAAACAAACTTTCTATCGTGTCAATAATAACACTCGTACTTTGTCAAAAAATATTTTAGTACTTCCATTTTTCCCGGGCTTTTTAGGCATTGCTAATGTACTTAAAACTTTTGGATATTAATGTAGTATTTTCATATAACAATATTGTGAAAAATATCATAGTAAAAAATAGCCCTACCAATAATTCAGGCATTATCTATAAAATTGGGTGTAAACAATGTGATTCCTTTTACATAGGTCAGACGGGAAAGGATTTGCACACACGTATAAAACAGCATCAATATTCCGTCAGAACAGACAGTTGTCCAGTGCTCTTTTTGTCCATTTGTCAGAGTTATCCCACTGTATGATTGGAATAATGCTTCAGTTTTATTTCATTCGAGCAACATTGTCAATAGAAATATTCTTGAGTCTGCCATTATTCAACTTTCAAATAACTTCAACATAAGCAAAGGTCTTTTCAACTCGATCCTGTTGTTTGAATTCCTTCAAAACAAACCTAGATAAAAAGGGTAGGACACTTAATCTTTGGTAAACTTGTAAGCTACTTTATTAACTTTTAATCTTCAATTATTTTTTATATATATCGAAACTTGACTCTAAAAAGGCAAAGTGTTAAACCCGGGCGTATCTCCAGTATAATTTGTATTATTTTTATAACTCATTTGATCTGTTGTCCAGTGCTTTTTGTCCATTTGTCAGAGTTATCCCACTGTATTGATTGGAATAATGCTTCAGTTTTATTTCATTCGAGCAACATTGTCAATAGAAATATTCTTGAGTCTGCCATTATTCAACTTTCAAATAACTTCAACATAAGCAAAGGTCTTTTTCAACTCGATCCTGTTGTTTTGAATTCCTTCAAAACAAACCTAGATAAAAAGGGTAGGACACTTAATCTTTGGTAAACTTGTAAGCTACTTTATTAACTTTTAATCTTCAATTTATTTTTATATATATCGAAACTTGACTCTAAAAAGGCAAAGTGTTAAACCGGGCGTATCTCCAGTATAAATTGTATTATTTTTATAACTCATTTGATCTTGTGCTAAAAATCGATATGCCTCTTTGTTAATCCTCTAATCCTTAATTTTTAAGTTTTATTTTACTTCTCCGTTTATTGCATATATATATATATAATAATATATAGATATATATATATATTATATATATATATATATATATATATATATATTGTGTGTATGTGTGTAGATATGTATGTATATATATATATATATATGTATATATGTTTGTGTGTATGTATGTTATTTATTTAAATTTTTTTTTTTCTCTTTCTGTAACCTATATTAGGCCGTAACCTTTTATGTATTTCAGTGTTCCTGAGGAGTGTTTCCTTTCCTTCGTGGTTTTATTCATCATATATATATATATATATATACATATACAGGGTGTCCCACAAGTCTGGAACCATAGGGAAAACAGACATTATATTTTTAAAGTGAAAGAAACACATTTCTAATGTCAGTTTTACATATTTCAGGAAAGAAAATACCCTAATGGCTCAGTATACCAATCAATCAAGAGAAGGTGGAAGTGGTATTGCTACATGTTTCGGGAAAAAAGCCAGAAGGAAGCATGTTCGTGAAATAACTGACATGGCCTCCCTCTGGCTTTTTCTGGAAACATGTAGCAATGCCACTTCCACCTTCTCTTGATTGGTATACTGAGCCATTAGAGTATTTTCTTTCCTAAATTATGTAAAACTGACATTAGAAATGCGTTTGTTTCATTTTAAAAATATAATGTCTATTTTCCCTATGGTTCCAGACTTGTGGGACACCCTGTATATATATATATATATATATATATATATATATATTATATATATATATATATATATATATATACATACAATATACACACACACACACACACACACAGGGTGTTTGTAAAGTCCCTATCTATTTCAGTGAAAACGTAGCAAAAAGGGTAAAATTCAATAACAATATATAGAAGGCATATATTTAATGAATACTTAAGCATATGATTCTACATGAGCACCATCAGTATCTCTACAGAGTTCGAGTCTGTCAGCAGCATTGCGGAACACATTTTGGAGCATGACATGACAGGGGTTATTTTTGTAACTGCTGTTACGATACGAGCACGTAAATCTTGCAGATCTGTAACCCTCGTTTGATAGACGTTTGATTTGATAAAGCCCCATGCAAAGAAATTTAAGGGCGTTAGGTTAGGAGAGCGAGCCGCCCAGGGCCTGTTGCCTCCACGTTCGATCCACCGACTTGGAAATCGTTCAGTTAGGTACTCCCAAACAATGTTTGCCTTATGACAAAGTGCCCCATCTTGTTGAAAGACGACGGCGTTTAAAATGCCATCTGAATGAAGCTGGGACATTTACGTGCTCGTATCGTAACAGCAGTTACAAAAATAACCCCTGTCATGCTCCAAAATGTGTTCCGCAATGCTGCTGACAGATTCGAACTCTGTAGAGATACTGATGGTGCTCATGTAGAATCATATGCTTAAGTATTCATTAAATATATGCCTTCTATTATATTGTTATTGAATTTTACCCTTTTTGCTACGTTTTCACTGAAATAGATAGGGACTTTATAAACACCCTGTATATATCCCTGGGGATATGGGAATTTAAAGAATGCTTCCCACGTGGTCCCAGCATGTCGTAAAAGGCAACTAAAAATAAGGGACGGGTGCGGGGAGATGAAAACCCCTCCCACCTGTATGTAACTTTCTACAAAGAGGAATGGTCAAAGAAGGGGCATAGCTAGGGCTTTCCCGCGACGGCTCAGGCTGGGGTCTCTGAATGTGCGTGGATGTGGTCAGGATGATAAGAAGGGGGAGATTGGTGCTCTGTTTCGTGAGAGAGGCTTGAAGGTCCTGGTCTTGAGTGAAACAAAGCTGAAGGGTAAGGGTGTGGAGTGGATTGGGAATGTTCGGGGGGGGGGTAAAGTTTGGAGTTGGGGAGAGGGTAAGGGCAAGGGAGGGGGTTGCGCTTCTGATACGTGATGGGCTATGGGAATGTGTGAAAGAGTGTAAGGAAGTGAATTCATAGCTGATGTTTGTTAGAATGAAAGTGGGCCAAGAGAGATGGGTGATTGTTAGTGCGTATAGACCTGGGAGTGAGAAGAGTGGAGGGATACGGAATGTCTTCTGGGACGAGGTGATTATTTGGGTAGTTTTGATGCGAGGGACCGAGTTGGCGTGCTAGGGGACTTGAATGCGAGAGTGGGGGGATGTGCCAATTGAGGGTATAGTTGGGGCGCATGGCGTGCCTGGTGTGAATGGAAGTGGGGAAAGGTTAGTGAAAGAGAATTGATGACTGGGAATACATGGTTTCGTAAAAGAGATGTACGCGTGGGTGAGTGGTGTCCGCGGTGATAGGGCACTAATAGATTATGTGTTAATGACGAAATCTGCTAGGGGGAGGTTGTTAGATGTTGATGTGTTGAGAGGAGTGACATGAAATGTCTGACCGCTTCTTGGTGGAGGCGAAAGTGAAGGTTTGTGGTGGGCGTGGAGTAAGAGTGGGTAATGTGCCTGTGAGAGAGGTAGTGAAAGTGAGTGAACTGAGGAAAAGGGATTGTGAATGGATGTATCAGGAGAGACTGACTGAGGAATAGTGCAGGGTGGGAGGAGAGAGTAAAACAAGGGGTGTGGAAGAGGAGTGGCAGATATTTAGTGAAGCGGTGCTGAAGTGTGCGACTAAAGTGTGCGGTGTACGGAAGATTGGGGTTGGACATAAACGACGGGGTAGTGAATGGTGGAATGTGGAGGTTGAAATGTTGGTGAAGCAAAAGAGGGAAGTATATGCTCGGTACTTGCAGAGCAGAAGTGTGGGTGATTGGGAAGAGGCAAGAAGTAAAGAGAAAAGTGCAAGAGCTGAAAGAGAGAGCAAATGAGAGAAAATTTTAGGGAGAACAAGATGTTTTGGAGAGAAGTGAATAGTGTGAGGAAAGTGAGAGGGCAGATGAGCATGACTGTGAAAAGAGTCGATGGGGAAGTGATGACAGATAGAGAAGATGTAAAGACAAGGTGGAGTGAGTATTTTGAGGGACTCTTGAACGTGTCGGAAGATAGGGAAGCAGATGTGTTATGTTTGGGCAGAGAGGGGTTTCAGAGTATGAGAATTATGGCGAATGGGTTGGTCTGTATGGTGGAGGTGGTGGAGGACCTAGGCAGGATGAAAGGTGGAAAAGCGGTAGGAATGGATGGGATCGCTGTAGAGCTCCAGAAAAAAGGCGGTGAATGTAGGTTTAATTGGTTAGTGCGTCTGTTTAATGTGTGTGTAAACAAAGGCGAGGTGCCTCAGGACTGGAGGAGTGCATGTATCGTCCCCCTCTATAAATAGGCAGGGGGGACAAAAATGTATGCTCGAATTATAGAGGAATTAGTCTGTCGAGTGTGCCAGGTAAGGTGTATGAGAGAGTGGTGATTGAAAGGGTGGTGGCATGCACGGAGCAACAGATTGGGGAGGAGCAAGGAGTTTTAGAAGAGGTAGAGGGTGTGTGTGGACCAGGTGCTTGGATTAACGATGTTGTTTGAGAAATACTTGGAGAAAGAAAGGGATTTGTATGTGGCGTTCATGGATCTTGAAAAATCGTATCATAGAGTTGACAGAAAGGCGTTGTGGCAAGTGCTGCAGCTGTATGGGGTGCATGGGTCGTTGTTGAATGCGGTGAAAAGTTTTTACCGAGAGAGTAAAGCTTGTGTGGGTGTGGGAAGAGAGGAGGGTGAGTGGTTTCCGGTGAAAGTGGGTCTACAGCAGGGTTGTGTGATGTCTCCATGGTTGTTTAATGTGTTTATAGACGGGGTGGTGAAAGAGGTGAATGCAAGGGTCATGGGAAGGGGAGCGGGGAAGAAGTATGTTGCGGGGGGAGGTTCCGGAAGGGAATCAGTTGTTGTATGCGGGTGATACGGCTCTGGTGGCGGACTCGAGAGAAAAGTTACAAAGACTGGTAACTGAGTTCGGGAGGGTTTGTGAAAGAAGGAAGCTAAGAGTAAATGTGAATAAGAGTAAGGTTATGTGGTGCTGTAAAAGGGAGGTTCGTGAGCGACTGAGTGTAAGTTTGTATGATGAGGAAATGGAAGATGTGGCATGTTTCAGGTACTTAGGGGTGGATGTGGCGAGGAATGGGACTATGGAGGCGGAGGTGAGTCACAGGGTGGAAGAAGGGGCAAAGGTACTGGGTGCTCTAAGAAGTGTTTGGAAGGAGAGATCAGTGTCTATGGGTACGAAGATGGGTATATATGAAGATATAGTGGTGCCAACAGTGTTACGTGGATGTGAAGCTTGGGTGGCGAATGCGAAGGAAAGGAAAAGGGTAGATGTACTGGAAATGAAATGATTGAGGACGATCTGTGGGGTGAGGCGGATTGATCGAGTGAGAAACACCGTTATCCGTGAGAGGTGTGGGAGTCGAAGGAGTCTTGTGGTTTGGGCATATGGAGAGGATGAGTGAGGAGAGGATGGTAAAGAGGATTTACGTGTTGGAGGCGGAGGGAGAAAGGGGGAGGGGTAGACCGAGGAGGAGATGGAGGGATGAGGTTAAGGAAGCTTTGAGTCAGCGGGGTCTGGACGTCTGGGAGGGTGAAACATGCGCGTTGGACAGAAAAAAGTGGAGCGATGTGGTTGGTATATGTGGGGCGACGGGCTGGCAATGTGCCGCCTCAGGGTGTATGAAGCAGTCTGGATAAATCGTGGAGTAGTCCGCAGGGCTGGGCTGTGGAAATGTTGCCCTGAGGCAGGTGCATTATTATCATGTCAGCTCATGAAGTGAATGTGAGCGATTCAGGCGCTTCCTGCCTGTTCCTGACGTGACTTCACTGTGGTGAGAGAGGCGTTTTGGTATATATATATATATATATATATATATATATATATATATATATATATTATATACAGGTCAAAGTGCGTTGTCGCCCGCGGCTCTTTTTATAAAATTCGAATGTGCCCTTGACCACATAAATGTTGGGGATCCCTGTTCCGATAGTCGCATGATTTTTCGACTTTTCGCAAAATTATAGACGTCGTTGAGTTAACCTTTATCTATAGCGTCATCATCTTTCTCTATATGGCTTATAAGATAAATAACATTCAGATACAACTTCCCTCCTTCTTCCCCCAACTTCCAAGATTCATTATATGATATGACGCCACAATTCGAAAGTCCTTATAACTCGGTATGGTGAATTCACAATATTTGACTGTATGGCTGTATATACGACTGAGTACTCGAACACTGTAATTTTTGTACACAAGTTATCATAATTCGAACATTTTTTATTTTTACAGTTCTTTTTTTTGACATAAACATATTTGGAGATAGTAAATGGTGTGAGGTTAATTTCTCGTCATCGACTTTGTTTGCTTTTAATTAGTTTATTGTATGAAACAAGAAACTTGTTGGTGTTGTTACATTTTTCACATTTTGATTAATTTTCTTCCCACCCATTTGACACCAAATCCCTTTTTGACGTTCCTAAACTATTTCGTATCTAATTATTGTTATATAAATACAAGTCCCCTTCTCTATTTTAATTTTTGCTTCCATATTTTAGTGTTTTTTTTACCCTAAAATCCAAATAACCCAAATTTCTTATCAATATAAATATATATATACAGTTGAAGTGACATGATTACATTTTATAATTCATACACACCCACGGTTTTACCTTGCCTAAATATGAATGAAGTTTCGATTATAATTAAACATAAGCCGATAAAAGTATATTTATTACATTCCCGAAAGACAACCTTAAGTGAAATCCATTGAAATGTTTATATAATTATACTCTAACCCTTTCTCTTATTGCTTTCACGCTTATTTATTTAATAACATTATCTATCTCATTATAATAGATTAGATCTCTCTTCTGTATAGCTTATCCCTCGGACTAACTTGTGGTCCCAATTCTGTTTAGTATTTTGAATGGAGGGCCAAATATTTTATAGAAAGACTCCTGCATGAGGTGTAATTCTAGCCTTTCCTCTGTCATAGCATCTCCGTATTTGAGACTTCCGCGAGGTATGTTATTTCAACCCTAACAGTTTGCAAGGCTTCTGGGGCTTAGCTTGGATCAGCCTGAATGCAAATCAAGGAGTTATGTTGTTATAGGGAAGAAATACGTGCTTCTAAATTGAAGTTATTACGTCTCTTTATAACTTGAATTGGATTCATTTAAGGAGAGAATTCCATCGGACGTGTGTTTTCCGTTTTTCGTTCTGTATAACGTAGTATTTTAGCTTTGTGCACAGACGTTACTCAAACCATTTCTTAATTTTAAAACTGTACTTGTAAGGAAATAAGTTATTGAATTGTTTGCGCATTTATTATACACGCGCAGTCAAGTTCCCACTTTTGAAAATATTAATATAGAGATGGCTTAATTAATAACGAACACAACTCCTGAGTTCCAAAAGGCTAATTGGACCCCAATTACCCGCGCGTAACATTCCCTTTTATTGCTTAAAATTGGCCTTTAAAAGCACTTATCATCATTTAAAAAAAGAAAAATCACTATTACACTAATTCGTCTATTGTAGGCCATGTGAAGAGAAGAGTGACAATGAATACCAAATTCCAGCTTCCGAATTAAATCAAAAAGGGGGAAATAAACTTTTAAAAATTCCCTAGCCCCATCAGCCTTAATTTATTACTTTGTGATTAATATTAATTTTGAAGATTAATGTCGTATTTTTGCATTAATTATTTTATTTTTAACTTATTTTTGCTAATTTTTTGTTTAATTTTAACTATCTAATAAGTACGCAAGGTAAATGATGTACAATTGTATGTAAAACTTAGTTTTATATTCATAATAATAGTAATTGCAATAATCAATTAATATTTAACACTTAACATCCTTCAGTATATTTACCAATTGCTTCAAATACGAAAATAAACGATGTTTACAATCTAACACTAGATTAATAAATTATAAAATATAATCATATATAAAAAGTATAATCCCTGTTGTTCATACCTCATTCAGAATTGTAGATCATCACTGTTAACGAAAACACAAAAACCTTAAAAACCTTAGCTAGATGCGTTGTTACTACAGTGTTTATATTCAAAGACCTGGAGCATGGATACCAAGAAGGAATAAGACAATGGGAGTTATAGAGCTTGACAAATAGACTTTATTCAAGATTTTTGTGGGAATATTCTCAATTACGAGAAATTCAATTTGGGAAATACTACCACAGCAAGTTAATAGATCTATTAGAAACGCGAGTTTTAGATCTATTCCAAGATCTGATGGCATCAGATTTCAGTGATGAACGCCTTAGAATAAGTCGGAAACTCGTGTTTCTAATAAATCCATTAAGTTATTACACAGATTTTATTCAACTCATTAACTAATGACTCGCTTATGATGGTGTAAGATGTATAATTTCATTATAAAAACTAAACATATGCAAAATCAAGTTCTGATAACATAGTAACTGCCCAACAAATGGTATAACATTAAGGTTTTAAATGACATTATGTGAATCAAAATGACATCTTTATTTTATGAAAAACTAAAACCAAATCAATGTTGCAAGACACTCCAAGAAACTCCAAATTCATTGTCTGACAAATGTTTTTAGGAAATAACAGTTTTACACACAACAGTAAATTAGGTGTAGTTACACTTATATTTTACAAATCGGTTACATATTTTACATCTGTGAAATATTTTTTTAACAGTTGTGTGAATGTATATTTCATTTAAAATGAAATAATATTTCTGTCATAAGCCTAAATATCTATATGCCAATATATTCGCTTTTTGGTATTCTCGTTTTATATCATATACTGTATTACAGAATCGATTTAAGTCTTTTATTATGACAATCTTACTTTCCTGAAGTTTATTGTATACGAGTATATAGTATAATAATGCATGTCAGTTTGAGCTGCTTTCGTGGTAAATTATTTTTTTTATATTAAGTGGCTTTTTCTTTATTAGTGACATATCTTAGTCTTTAAAAAAATTATAGATCAAACTTCTTCTGTCTCGTAGGTGAGGCGTCCAGAGGAACTCCTTCATCCGAACATCGACCCCCGCTGGAATCCAGATCAAGACAAACACCGGAACCAACCAGAGTTTACCAAGGATCTTTGGCTGGAACTCCCATTACAACTGCGGGGACGGGCTCTGTCGCTCCGTCAGCTACGACTGCCACTGCAACTGCTTCTGCTCCTCAACTGCCAACTAAAACGGAATCAGTTCCAACTGCAAAAACCACTACTCCTGCAGCTTCTGTTCCTACTACCACCACTACTACTACCACTGTTCCAACAACCACTGTTCCTGCAGATAAACCAAAAGAACCTGTATCAGGCGATCAAGGTGGCTCTGAGACACTACCTTCCTCAGAAATCAAACCGTCTGACAAGGAAGAAACCAAAGAGCCTTCATCGATAAGCACTGATAAGCCTGAGCCTTCATCGATAAGCACTGATAAGCCTGAGCCTTCATCGATAAGCACTGATAAGCCTGAGCCTTCATCGATAAGCACTGATAAGCCTGAGCCTTCATCGATAAGCACTGATAAGCCTGAGCCTTCATCGATAAGCACTGATAAGCCTGAGCCTTCATCGATAAGCACTGATAAGCCTGAGCCTTCATCGATAAGCACTGCCGCAAAATCTATAGATAGTAAACCTTTAAGCTCTATCAAGGAAACTTCCCCACAACCTACAGAGAGTTCCAAGCCTTACCAGGAAATGCCAAAACCTTCTGCTTCTGAGGTGGTGGAATCTAAAACTTCTCCTGCTTCCTCTATTCCTTCTTCTGTTGGCTTATCATCAGGTATTCTTCCGGTGGTTGGGTCTCTTGATACTAATATTTCCAGTTTTACAGGTACTAATTACCAAAGTGCTTATGACAGTGATGCTTTATTAACTGTAGTTGGCGGGGAAGAGATAGGTGGTGAATATCAGCTATCAGGTAAGTTGGTCAATGAGCACGTTGAAGAATTCCCTATTGAAATGACAGAAAAAGATTTTAACTTTAATAAACCCTCAGTAGATATTTCGTTAGAAGACATTTCAGGCGAACTACGTATACTCGATCAAAAAGAATCATCAGAATTAGAAGACTACAAACAGAAAGAACTTCACGAACTGAACAACAGTAATCCTTTGAAGTCTGCAGTATCTAATGAATATGATGTTCAGCACGAGCATTCGTTAGTTACAACTGAGTCAGAGGACGTAAAGAACTCTAGAGATGAGAAAAGTTCCGGTGAAGAAGACCTTTTATCGTACAGAATAGATGAACATATAGAGTTAAGTTCTGCGCAGACTGTTGCTTCTTTAGAATGTTCTCAGAACAAGCAGTACTATGATGATATTAAACAGGTATCTTCGTCACTCATTGTCCAAGAAAATTTAGGTGATGAATCAGTACCGCACACAAATGAACCTTCAGATAATGACAACTTAGAACAAATGATTCCAAAAGACTATTCTCCAGGCAGTAAAGAAACTAATTCTGGTAAAGTTGAAGAATGGAATGATGAAACTTCATTTTATCACTCTAATAAGGATTTCAGCGATAACGAGTCAGAGAAAGAACTTAAAATTGATTATAGTTCAGACACTCATGATGTAAACTCTAATAAATACCAAAATTCTGATGAGGAAGAGTCCTTATTTGCAAAAGAGTCTTTTGAAAAAATCAACTTGCAAGCGCAGTTTTCAAAGAATGACTCTGATGAACCTAGTAGAGAAATTGATAGATACTCGAGTGATGGGAAAACAGAGAAAGAACGCAGTATGGAAGAATATAGTTCAGACATCCGAGATATCAGTTCTAATAAATATGACCACTCTGATGGAGAAATTTCTTCATTTATAAACGAGTCTTTTGCTGAAGACAAAGTGGAAGAACCTTCTGAGAATGATTTTCACGAGCACAATAAAGAATTTGATAGCGAATCAGATAGAGAATTTAATAAAGCTGAATATAGGTCTGACATTCCTGATGCGAGTTCTGATAAAAATACACACGCTGATGAAGAAGCGTCTTCATCTCTAAAACAGTCCTTTAGTGAAAGCAACATGGAAGCTGAATTTCCAAATAATGACTTTGATCTTGGTAAAGAAGCTGATAAACATCTAAGTGATAACGAATCAGAGAAAGATCTTAATAAAAATGAATGCAGTTCAGATATTCATGATGCAAATTTCGATAAATATCAACACTCCGATGAGGAAATCTCCTCATTTGCAAACGAATCTATTGATGAAAACAAGTCGCAAGCAGAACTTTCTCAGTATCATTTTGATGAGCACAATAAAAAAATTGATGAACACAAGAGTGATGGCGAATCAGAGAAAGAATTTAATAAAGCTGAATATAGTTCAGACATTCGTGGTAGAAGTTCTGACAAAAATGAACACTCTGATGAGAAAATGTCTTCATCTGCAAAACAGTTTGGTGAAAGCAACGTGGAGGCCGAATTTCCCAATAATGACTTTGATCTTAGTAAAGAAACTGATAAACATCAGTGATGATGAATCAGAGAACGAACTTAATAAAGCTGAATATAGGTCTGACATTCTTGATGCAAGTTCCGATAAAAGTCAACATTCTGATGAGGAAATGTGTTCATCTGAAAAACAGTCTTTTACTGAAAGCAACGTAGAACCCGAATTTTTCAGTAATGTCTTTGATACCAGTAAAGAAATTGATAAACATCTAAGTGATGACGAATCAGAAAAAGAATTTAATAAAACTGAATATAGGTCTGACATTCTTGATGCAAGTTCTGATAAAAATAAACACGCTGATGAAGAAGTGTCTTCATCTGTAAAACAATCTTTTCGCGAAAGCAACATGGAATCCGAATTTCCCAATAATGACTTTGATCTTAGTAAAGAAGCTGATAAACATCTAAGCGATAATGAATCAGAAAAAGATCTTAATAAAGATGAACATAGTTCAGATATTCATGATGCAAATTTCGATAAATATCAACGCTCCGATGAGGAAATATCCTCATTTGCAAACGAATCTATTGATGAAAACAAGTTGCAAGCAGAACTTTCTCAGTATCATTTTGATAAGCACAATAAAGAAATTGATGAACACATGAGTGATGGCGAATCAGAGAAAGAATTTAATAAAGCTGAATATAGTTCAGACATTCGTGGTGGAAGTTCTGACAAAAATGAACACTCTGATGAGGAAATGTCTTCATCTGCAAAACAGTTTGGTGAAAGCAACGTGGAAACTGAATTTTCCAATAATGATTTTAATCTCAGTAAAGAAACTGATAAACATCTAAGTGATGACGAATCAGAGAAAGAATTTATTAAAGCTGAATATAGTCCAGATATTCGTGGTGGAAGTCCTGATAAAAATGAACACTCTGATGAGGAAATGTCTTCATCTGCAAAACAGTTTGGTGAAAGCAACGTAGAAACTGAATTTTCCAATAATGAATTTGATCTCAGCGAAGAAACTGATAAACATCTAAGTGATAACGAATCAGAGAAAGAATTTATTAAAGCTGAATATAGTCCAGACATTCGTGTTGGTATTTCTGATAAATATGAACATTCTGATGAGGAAGTATCTGCATTTAAAAGAGAATCTTTTGAAGAAAATAAATTTGAAGCAGAACTTTCTAAAAGTGACATCGATGTGTCTATTAAAGGAACTGATAATTTGAATGCTGTCGAATCAGATAAAGAACTTACTAAAACTGGATATAATTCAGACGTTCATGATGTAGATTTTGATAAATATCAATACTCTGGTGAAGAAATGTCTCCATTTGCAAAAGAATCTTTAGATGAATATAACTTGCAAGCAGAACTTTCTGATAGTGTATTTCCTGAAACCAGAAAAGAAAGAACTAATAGTGAAGATGGTTTTTCTGATTCAGAAGATGAAATTGTACTTCATGCAAAAAACATTTTAGATAATGATAACATACAGGACATTATCCATAAGAGTGAAGATGATTTAAAGTACTCTGACAAAACTCTGGCTTATAATGAAACAACTAAGGATGAAACTTTTCCAGTGAAAGATGTTTTGAGTGAACACGATATTTTAGATGATGAAACTGTACCCCATCCAGAACATTTCACTAATGAGAATTTAAAAGATGAAGTTTTAGACATAGGTTACGAGAAGGGATTGGATTCTGATTTTGCTAAAACTTCAGATGATGAAGTATTATGTTATTCTCCTAATTCTGCTAAAAATGATAATTTATATGGTGAGCTTTCAAAGACTTCGGACGCTTCCCAAAATGAAAACATCACTTCTGACAAATTTGTAAGATTAGAGGATGAAATGTCGCTTGATTTAAATGACCCCTTGAATTATAAGATTGTCAGAGAGGATTTATTAAATAATGAGTATGACTCTTTTAATGATGAAATTAGCGCTGAAGATCAAATTCATGATGATGAAACTTCATCCCATAAACAGCCATATTTAGATTACAAAATGGCGCAGGATAAACTTTCTATAAATGATAATACCGCAGTAACTTCTGATCAAGGAATCTGTTTCGATGATCAAGTTCCGTCATACGTTCAGAGTGATTTAGATAATGACGACTTTGACAAAGTGCAAGACAAATCCTTTAGTCCTGACAATGATAAGGAAAACTTTAATGAGGACACAGTTCTTATGGTGAGCCATCAACACATACACAAAAAGAAATCGAAAATGAAGAGCATGAACCTAGTGATGAAAATTATGAAAAAAATGAAGATGAAACTTCCCATTTCCAAGTTCTTTTAGAAAGTCAGAACGCTTCTAATGATGTTATTCATACTGATAACATTTCTTTCAACAAAGAATGTCAAGAACAGAACACCGATGATGAAACTTTAGTGGATGACAGATTATTTTTAGATGAAGAAAATAGAGATGTTATTTCAGAAGATCGTTTCATTCAAAGCGAGGAAGAAATAAACTCTCTTCAAGAGCAAATCTCAGAAAATAAAATTTCATTCCAAACGAATAATGATAACTCCGAGAATGATGCTACAGAAACTGACACTGGTTTAGTTAATAAAAGAGTCAGCTTTAATTTGTCCCAGAACTTAACCGAGGACGTTTTGCCACTTTCGGAAAAATCTTTAAGTGATGAAAACATGCAAGACGTCAGTTTTTCTACTGTTGGTCATCAAAATGATAACGACGGTAGTAGACTTGATGAAAAGCATTTAAGTGATGACACTTCACCGCATCCGCATAAATCTTTTGATGATGATGGCAATGAAGATAACGAGAGTGTTAAAGTAGATTCTACCTCATATACAAAGGAAGTGGAAACTCTCTCTCATGAAAATCGCAATTCAAATGATGACTTTCTTTACAGAAATTATATGATATAAAAGACTATACAGAAATGACACCCTCTGACGCAGTTTATGCCACGGCTGAAAAGGAAATAGATTTTAGTGAAAAAGAAGATGAAGTTTTCGAAACAAATGCCGAACATTTAATAAAGCATGTAGCAAATGATGACGATGATTTCATGTCACACAAAACAGATTTTACAACACAGTACGTAAAAAGCTCAGATGACGATCGTTTATCTCATTCAGAGGAGTCTCTCAATAATTTAAAATTATCTCATTCTCAGGTATTAGTCGATAATTTGAGCAATGCACAAGATCATTATGACGACCAAATTGATTTTGGAAATCAACTTGAAAACCAACATTTTTCTGAAATTAGTAGTGTCAGAGAGGTTGCAGAAAATTTTAATGAATCACAAATCGGTGAATTCCAAGCCATGGAGAATACTCAAGAAAGAGAAGAATACACTGACGAAATCGTTAATGAAAATCCGTTAAGTTTGGAAGGTGTTTTAACTAAAGATAAACCTTATGATAGTGTCACGGATTATTCACAAGAATATGACAGACCATCTTCGAATGAACAGCCAACAACTTCTGAAGGACAAAATGACATCAATTTACTTTCGGAAGCTTATTCACACACCGAGCAAGAAGAATTAATTTTTTTTAACAATGATGATAATACCGCACGAATTCAGTATGAAAATTTACCCCAAATTTCTTCAGGAATGGAAACCTTATTAGCTTCTGATTCTGCTGAACTAAGTGATAAAAAGTTAGAAATACAATCGGAACCTATTTTGAATGAAGTAATAAACCAAGAAAATTTAGGTAATTACACTTTACAGAGTACCTGTAACGCTAATATAAATGAATTAGAAAGCACTAAAATTTCCCATGATGAAACCAGCGATGTCGACACTGATAATGAATCTCTTCGAGTGAAAATAGTCAAATCTTAATTGCGCATAAAACAGATCTTTCCTCACCTGACACTGATCCTTTTAGTGAGATAAACGAAAATGATCGCAGTAATGAACATTTTGATGATGATGATAATATGAAATTAAGACATTCGGCTTCCCTCTCTGATGAAGTTGAAACAGTTGAAGAAAGAGGACACCATTTTGACGAAGATGATAAAATTGAAGCTTTTAAAGGGTACGAATTAGATGAAGACAGTGTGCATGAACCACACAAACTTTTACATTTGGAAGAAAATAGTAACAAAGAAAAATCACTTAACGTTGAAGAGAAGACCGTTGAACTTGAAAAATCTTGGCATGTTGACTTTGATAAATATATTCCAGAAGAAAAGAAGGATGAAGATAATATTAATCAAAAAGATGAAATTTCAGACGATATTGAAACTATTGAAAGTTTTGGAGATTCTAAATTTTCACATGAGAATTTACGTAGCAGTGACGATTTACTTGAAGCTTCTAACTTGTCTGTGAAAGAAGAAAAATCCTTTGATGAAATGTCTCAGAACCAAGATTTTCAGTGTATGATGGAACCGATAAGCCCTAATCAGTCTGTACCATTTCGTGACCATACTTTCCCTTTATCTGGTAGTGGTGGTGTTTCAGACAGTTTATCACAAGATTTAAGTTTTCACGAAGTAAATCTTCCAACAAACTATACGCAGCAGAATATAAATAATACTGACGAAGCTCACGAAGAATCTGATGCTGACAGTCAAAGCATTTCCAAAGATTCGGGAGATTTTAAGCACGAAACTATTGAAGAGTCCGATTCTGAAGAATCTTCTACTATTCAAAATAGTGCTTCTGTTTTTGATTCAGAATATAAACATTCTGTAATTGAGAATGAGGGTATAATCGAATCTGCTTTTGAATTTAGAAGTGATGACCCAATTCTGTTTAAAAATTCAGATTTAAAATTTGAACCTACCACCTCTCCAGATGAGATCCAGAATCCATTTACTATTACTGGTTTCGCTAATTGGTCTGATATAAATGCCGATGGAAACGGTTTGAAACACGATGTTGTCTCATCCTACAAAAACCAAAACTGGGAAGAAGAAAGTAACGCTTTAAGTTATTCTACCTATTCTCATGTTGAGGACGAGAAAAATCCATTCGGAAGTTTTGTTGACGACGAGAAAAATCCATTCGGAAGTTTTGTTGACGACATAAAGGAAAACTTTGAGACGGAAAAAGTGATGATAAAGAATCCTTTCGAAACGGATACAGTTTCAGCGCAAGAAGTGACGCCTGAAAATGATTATAAATTAAAAAATGGTTATGAAGTAAACTCACATAAATTAGTAAGTGACCAATATCACAACGAAAATGGAATGCACGTAAATCCGAACGAATACAGTAGTTTGGATAGCAACGATAGTATGGTTATTCACGATGACAGCTCCACAAACAGTCAAAAAGATGAAAAAGATGATGAATCCGTCTATAGTAATATTACTGATGAAAATATGCAAGAATCATTCCAAAAAGGGAAAGTCCCTCAAAGAGAGAATTCATTCGTAGCTGATCCTTTGCCACCAACAACTACCCCGTGGCATATTAATTAGATTTTGCTTAATGCTTGCACAGTAGCATTATCGCACCAAAATATATCAATATATTGTATGTGTACACTTAAACGTTCCTATTTTTTTTTACAATGCTTTAAGGTATTCAGCTTTACAGAAACAATGCTTATAATTAAAGCAATATTTTATTGTGTAAATAGTACATTAAGCGATTCCATTTGTAGTTATTTAAAAGCACGTTTTCATTCTTAAAGTTTAGGGAAAAATTTAAAATAAAAATATTGCTTTAATTTAACTTTTAAATTAAGTTCTTAAATAGCACACACTATTTCACTGGGTGCTTCAATTCTATGCCACAACGCTGTTACTAATACTCTTGCGCATAAACAAAATAACTCACTTCAATAATTTACGCCTAATTGTAGCTAATACGCTTGCGTCTGTCTGTTCCTTCAGGTCCAGCCGCTGATCCCATGACTATGTCTGTCTTTGGTTCTATTAATGGCATGAATGGTAAAAGCTCTGGAACACCTTCTCCGACAAAGCCAGAGGTGCCGTTACCCGAAATGACCAAAGGCACGTCAGAAACGCAGCCCTTAGGTCCACATAATGTTCCGGGAACTAATCTAAAGTGTCTTGATGATCCAAATTTTTTAAATGATAAATCCCCAGCTCCAAGCGTACAAAAGGCATCACCAGGTTATAAGGTCTTAGATGCCCCATCAGAACCTGTTCAATCCAAGCCAGGAAGTTATCGAGTTTTAGAGGCACCTGAATCTCCCACAGACAAGAAAAAGGAGCTTCCAGAACATTCTCCGACTCAGCCGTCTGAGGTTCCTGCGAAGCCATCACCGTACAGGGTGCTAGAAGCCCCGATTGAGCCTCCTTCACGTCCTAAGGGATCTCCGTATCGGGTTCTTGAGGCCCCAGACGCACCCTTCAGTCAACCTTCTCAACCCGTCGGCTCTGCACAAGATTCAAAGCCTCCGTCGTTGGTGTCTCCTTCGTCAGGAAGGACAGTCACCGACGCTCTGGACAAAGCTCGAACCCGGTTTGACTCCTTCTGGGGAGGTGGAAAAGATAAAGATCCTCCAAGCAAAGTGTAGGGAAGTAACATTAATAGTTCTTTTTAAAATTTGTGCCAGAGTGCCCTCGCCAATGCTAGGTATGGTCACATCACAACTTAAATATTAAGACAGTTAACGATCGCTCAGTTACTTATTTCAATGCTAATTTTACACTATAAGAAAAAGGAAAAAAAGTGTATTTTAAACGTTCACGACTTAAAAGTTAATCTAAACTATAATCTCATAAGTAAAATTGATCTCCTAGGGTAAGTCATAGTTCATGATTTGAATTACTATTACTACTATTACTTCTACTACTATTACTACTATCGGAAAATTAGAGCTGATTAATATTTAAGTTGTGCACTAATTAAATATTTCTTTCACATATATACGGCATGCATTGCAGGATAAAACTACATAAGAACACTTAAGAATTCGCCATTGTTCTTTACTTTCTGAAAGTGAGAGAAATTTCTAGAATATAAAATATGATTTTCCCGTCGATAGTTTTCATACGAGGGGGATTCTTTGAATCACCAACTTGTCAGTTATTTTTATTTTCTCTAGCAAAAAATCCTGTCTA
>JAJOZX010012637.1:25000-100572 GCA_023014485.1 Bathynomus jamesi
TTCTCGAAACGAGAAAAAGCGAAAAATATATTTTTTTTCTGAATGAATTCTATGAGAAAAATCGAAAAGAATTTTTGTGAATGAATTCTACAAGAGAGAGAGAGAGAGAGAGAAAAAAGAACTCATTCTAAAAATTAATTCGTGAAGCTAATTTAGTAATCAATATAAGAACTCAAGAACTTAAAAACAAATGAAACACGATAGGAAATCTCTACGAGTTTCATAGAGAAATTCACACAAAATACGCATCTGTGTGTTTCTTTATATTACCAGTTAATATTAAGGTCATCCCATAAGTAATGTGGCATTTTTAAATTTTTTTTTTTTCCATTTTTATCATTATTTTACGGATAGAAATCAAACAACTCTTTGAAGTTATTTATATTTAAATAAATATTTATTTAAATATAAATAACTTCAAAGAGTTGTTTGATTTCTATCCGTAAAATAATGATAAAAATGAAAAAAAAAAAAAATCAAAAAATGCCGCATTACTTATGGGATGACCTAGCTGTCAATTCAGGACAATAATGGATAAATAATATAATTAATTACATACATACAGAATAAATCTTTTGTGTAAAAAATAGCTAAAACAATTATCTTATTATCTATTTCCCTAGGGAAAAATAGTATATATATATATATATATATATATAATTCGCTACAAAAATCACAAAATATTATCACAAAAGTTGTTTAAAAGAAGGACTTTATCCATACAAACTAATGAACAGGTTGAAGTAATAATATTATTAATAACAATAATAATAATATGATATAATAATAACGTAAAATTAACTTCATTTTTTATCAAAAATAATTATTTCCCGCTTACTCCGAGTATATATATATATATATATATATATATATATATATATATTATATATATCTGTATATATATAAATAATATTTAAATACGAAACACTTAATACTATTAATGCTACTAATACTATCAATACCAATAAATTATCAAACAATGTACTATGGCAATAATAGTTTATGCTTTCATGGAATTGAAAAAAAATAGTTTTTAAGGTAAAAAAATGGGGGAAATTTTTATATTTTCCTCGTAAATGAAAATTAAAATAGTTATCTATAAAATGACAGAAAACGAATGAACTTTGACTGACTTCTGCGTGTCGTTATTTTGACTCATCCTAATATTACGTATTGATGTCCTACCTGCGGGAGTCACTTTAGCATCAATTGTGTCCTGTAGATTAAAAATATGCAGCGTAATCGAAGCCGTTTTCAAACTCTCACATAAATATAATTGCATTCAAAAGACACGACTGATGACGACTGTGTCCCCATTGTTTTACCTCAAAACCATCATTCCCTCGAGAACCATTTATCGTTAACTGATTTCATAGAGCAAATATCTCTTGAGAATTTTGGGGATATCCAGTTCGTCTATCTTGTTGGGTAGTCTGAAGGTCGTGCTCTTCCTCAGAAACACTCTGACGAGGTGTTTTAGGCAAAGTGGAGTGTCTCCCACCTTCAGGTACATTTGTCGTTGGTTTTCGTCTATTTGAGAACTCTTTCGGATGATGGAGAGGTCGAAACGTTGGGCGGCTTCCAGAATAGTGATGAGAACTTTCGGGTGTTTGGAGAGGTTTGGGATGTCGTTCAATATTCCTCTTGGATCATGGTTTTGGTTCTGCATTACAACCTGAAATGGTTTGGTTTGTATAAATTATTCATCATGAGCAAAGTAAAGAAATTACTTTGTAATTAAGTAGTTGCGGGTGAGTTTAATATTTCTCAAGATTAATATTGGATTCCATTCCTTTGTAAGTTAAATGAATGGATTCAATAAATGCAAAAAACTTCACTTTTTTCTACGTGAAGGTCAAAATATGAAAATAAAAACCCACTCTAATAGAGTTTATTTCCACGACAGTTTCGACGCCCACTGGCATCCTCCTCGGGTGGATACAGAAACACGAATGAACCAAAATAAAATAATTTGCGCGAATGTACTTAATGAAAATGCCCTTCCGGTGTCGGGAGAATGGGATCTAACCTAGGTGCGAATTTCTTAACGGTCGGTCCCTGGACTGTTTTTCCCTCTTGTTTTGGTTCATTCGTGTTTCTGTATCCACCCGAGGAGGATGCCAGTGGGCGTCGAAACTGTCGTGGAAATAAACTCTGTCTATTAGAGTGGGTTTTTATTTTCGAATGGATTCAAACAACATCACCACTGAATCTGACTAACCTCAGCACCGTAACGCAGAAGGAGACTGACGACGTCTACCTCGGGGTCTTCATTAGAAGACACGTACTCTCCAAGGACAGTTCTCAACGGCTTTTCCTCTTCATTGTAGATAATTTGATTGGGGTCGGCTCCGGCCTCAAGGAGAAGATTTATAATCTCCAGCCGGTTCTTGATTCCGTCGCTGGCCGCCACGTGCAATGAGGAACCGATGACTGGGGAACTCGCGTTCACGTCCACACCTGTGAAGGAAAAGAATGGTTCACTTTTCCATCATAGCTGTTAGCTATCACTTATTAACTTGAACGTTTATTTTGACGTTTGCAAAGCATAGAAACTTTTGAACGTGTTGAACGAAATTATTTTGGAAGCTATTATTACTGTTTCGGAAATTTCAGGATTTGTTCAGTGAATATGGGTGGCCATTTCAACTTTATAAACTAGGGACCAATTTAGCTATTAAATTGAAACTATAACCAATTTTGTGTTTCGAGAAGTATTTTGAAGATTCTCTACATAAATTTTCTCTGTATTTTTTTAGAACATTTTTTTTCAGTAGTTCTTATTTTTAAAATTAAGAAAATAGCTATTTTTAAATCATCGACAGCTGATCCACCATTTTGTTTTCTTTTTCGACGAGAAACAAACTCATGGTTTTATGAGACAGTAATAACATGAAATTTATCAAATTTCTTTCAAGCCAACGCTATTATGAATTACAATTCACGAAAATTATAAGCTTACGAAGCTTTATGGTTCTGCATAGTGGAGATGAATAATCGCAGGTACTAAAAAATAGATTACTAAAAAAAAATAGCGGTTAAAAATAGATTACTATCATAAATTCAAAATGAGACATAGCAGAAATAGATATAAACATTCAAACAATGAAGAGGAAACATTTAACATTTTAATTTAAATTATTTATTAAAAAAAAATTAACAACCTTGTTTCCTCGTCAAGTTAGACGAAGAAAAACTATAAGCCGTAATGCGTAACCAAGGTCTAAAGTTTCCAAATCATGTGATGCTCTAGAACAGTGTTTCCGAACCGGGGGAAGGAGCGAGGAATTTCATGTAAAGGACAAAAATAAGTAATTGAAAATTCGAAAGTTACTGAGGATATGTAAATTTCAAATAAAACAAACATTCGGGGTACATTCAGAGTTGGGCACGTTACTTTCTATAAGTAACGGCGTTACCTCTACCGTTACATTGATAAAAAAGTAACGTTGTTACCGCTTTAGTTACTTCTATGAAAAAGTAACGCGTTACCGTTACCGCTACCGTTACTTTTAAGTAAAGACTAAAGAATAAAAAGCCTTGATAATACCAAATTATACTCTATATGACAAAAAATCAAAACAAACTGAAATAAAAAAATGGCCTGTCCAAAAAACTAATCTTGCAGATTTTTTAGGAGTGTGTTGTTCGATTTCAGGAACACTAGTTTTTTCAAAATTGGCATCTGATAGTCCTCCTCGTTTGAAGGAGCTAACAGCTAATTAACAGCTAATAAATGATACTAGTCAAATGATCAGTTTGAAAGTAGCGAGTAACGATTGAAATCGCTCTAAAATGTAGTGCCATTACCATTTTCGTTACATCTCAAAGGTAACGGCGTTACCGCTACAGCTACTAAAAAAGTAACAGCGTTACGTAACGGCGTTACTGGTAACGCCGTTACTCCCAACACTGGGTACATTGTACCACGCCTTTATACCTTACAGCCCATTGTATATCCAATTGACATTGGGGTGCCTTGAGTCAGAAAAGGTTCGAAAGTGGTCCTAAAAGCATTATGCGGCCGAGTTATATAAACTAAAAAACACTCAATTTTCTCTCTCTTCTCAACGTATCACTAACCTGTATCAATGAGTAGCTTCACCATGGGCACATCTCCCTTCAGGATTGCAAGGTCCAAAGGCGTGGGTCTTTGGTACTCTTCCTCAAAGTTTGACCTTGCTCCCTGCTTCAGAAGAAGATTTACAATGGGCACAGACCCCGAAAGGACGGCGTAATGCAAAACAGTCCTGTCACAAACCGAATTTTAACTTATAATAATAATAATAATAATAAGAATAATAATACTCTTTACATGACTGAATTAGTTTCTTGATATTTGCTTCAATTATTATTATTAAACAATATATATTTTTGTACAAGAGTCATTGGCAGTATCTGGAAGTGTATATAGATTTATTTGGAAGGAAATGGTGTCGATAAAGCTTTATTCCTAATTCAACTATACTTTTTTCTCTAATAAGACTGAAGACTACATCGTGGCCATGTCTCTTAACCTCCTCTCTCCCGTTAGATCAGAGGGGTTAAGAGACGTTTGATCCGTTTAGTAGTTGAACGGGACGCCGTCTTGCGCGTCTAGATGATGTAGCGACCCGTAGATGGTTCGTATCCTATCAAAGCTGTAGGTCCATTCCATCGCATGACCCTTGTGGTTGTGAAAGAGGTTAAACAACCCCAAACGTTATTATTATTATTATTATTAATAATAGACTGACCTGTGGTCGTGGCGGGCGTCTGTCCTGAGATTCACGTCGGCTCCAAATGAAATGAGAAGTAACACAGCTTCCATACCCTAGAAATAACGCCTCTATTTTACTTTTCACTCCTATGTAGAACTCTCAGCGTGTATATACACACACACACACACACATATTTTATATATATATATATATATATATATATATATATATATTATATATATATATATATATTATATATCTATCTATATATATATATATATATATATATATATATATATATATATATATATATATATATATATATATATATATACTGTATATATATATATATATATATACACACACACATATATATACACACACACACACATATATAATTATACACATATATATACATATACATATACATATATTTACGATAGTGAAGCTCAGCTGCTTGCCAAATAAGTCGGAAAAGATAACTTTTCAATCTTTGTTTTTTTTCTTCACCAAATTTTAACTTAAAAAAGACGACTAAAAACTCGACTGACTTCGTAATCCAGACAGAAACTTTGGAAAAAAAAGAATGTCAACATTACAATTCCAAACTGAATTAAAGCAAAGAACGAAAAAGGAGGAAGGAAGATCACATGAAACAACCAACCAAAAGGCTAGAATAATGTACAAAGAAGAATGGCAAGCAGCCGCACTTACTTTCAACATTTCCGCAAAATGGAGCAGAATTTCCTTCCCAGATATTACCTCCTGACGCTCTAATTCTTCCTCCGATTCCTTGAAAAGTGAAGGTAAAGTTCCAAGAACATGATAAAGTGTCATTTTGGACGTTTAAAGTTCCTGTGTTTTAAGTGGCATACGCGGTTATGTTTAAATTTATTACATGCAATCAATTAGAACGGCCATAGGAGAGCGCTCGCTGCTTCTACACGTAGAAATTTCAAGAGTTAAGTCGTAATGTAAGTGATGTGTGTGTGTGTGTGTGTGTGTGTGTGTGTGTAAGCTTTGCGGGATGATGAATGGAGGATTAATAGTGACCTTGAATGATGAAACATGTTTTCCAAATTTTTATGATGATTGTAAAATTTTTTTAAATGTTTCAGTTTTCATCAAATTTCACAAATGACGAAAAGAAAGAAATCAATTTCATTTTTTTTTTTTTAATTTTTTTCCCGTAAACTGAGAATCGAATTTTCGTTGAAGGATGCTGAGAAGGACTTTTTTTTTTTTTTTTTTTTTAAGGGACAGGATTGTTACTATATACATCCCAAAGAAATTTAACTGGGAAATATAAAATATTCCTGTACAAAAACAAAAAAAAAAGAAAGAAAAAAGTTACCCTTCATCTTTCAGCCAAACTTCGCTTCTCAGTGCCATTAATTAGAATTTTTCTTTTTAACTCTGGTATCATATACTATATATATATATATATATATATATATATAAAGGGAAATGCTGAAATGCACTGCGTTTGTACCAGCTGCATGAACTATCGTATACAATTAAGAGAAATAACTCTTATGACTATTATTATAATATTTGCGTACCTGGTGTAGTCTGCAGGCCTTCATGATGGGAGAGAGGGATTGTCTGTCTCTGGCATTGGAGTTAGCGCCGAAAGAGAGAAGAAGATTCATCATCTCGGTGTTAAAAGGACTGATGAGGTTGATCTCGTGGCCGAAAAAGTAACAGCTGTTAGGATTGGCACCGTGCTCAAGTAACATTTTCGCAGCGTCAAAATGGTCATTCTGAAAGCAATACATAATACAAAGATGCATATATATATATATATATATATATATATATATAGGTTTAATATTATAACTTCCTCTTAATTTGCAAAACAAAAATGAATTCTGTGCCAATGGCACTCGATGGCACTGCATGTGAGAGAGATAGAGTTAAAAATAAAACTGAAACGATGCCAAACAGTAAAGTTTTTTGTTCTAAAAATAGAATCGTTACGTAAACATTCACGGAAATTCTGTGTACAAAAAATTGTGTAATTCATACGAATATTGTTAAGTACCTCTTTTATGGTCTTTGTAATGGAACAGAATTGAACAGAACAAAACAAAACAGGACAGAGCAGAACAGACTAACGCAAGACACAACAGAACAGAATAGAAACATGGGAAGGAAAATCTATAATTTTTATTTCGTTTAGCAGCGTAACTTTATTGTCTTTAACCTAACCTAACCTAACGCTAAATTAATCTAACTTCAAACGTATTTCAACATATATGACTTTAATCTATTCTAATATTTACAGTTAACCTTACCTTTATCGCTAATCTGAGTGGTTCATCCACAACGTCCATCGGGTAAGGGTTACTCGGTTCTGGATCATTGAAGTTCACCAATGCATCGTGTTTCAAGAGCAACTCTATTAAGTTAACATAGCCGTGTTCGGCCGCCAGATGGAGGGGAGAATATCCGATATCATCCTTGACATTGACATCACAACCTGCCAACAAAACAAACCAAGAAAGAAGTCAGAATAACGAATCGTAAGTTTTTCTTTTTCGACTTTCAACCTCGACTTCATTATGAGTGTCAAGATTTGCGGGAAACCTTTAAATAAACAGACATTTGATCAACAAGACCAAACAATCAACAAGTTATTGTTGGTTAGATTAATTTAAGTTAGATTAGTTAAGGTTAAGCTACGTTATGTTAGATTACGGTATGCTAAGTTAGTTTACTGGAGTGTCAAATGTTTGGTCTTGTCGACAAAATGGGTATACGTTCTAAATAATCAAGACACTATATTTCCTTTCTTAAAGAGGGTTGACGTCCTTACCTTCTCCGATGAGGAACTCAACCGCCTCCGGGTACCGTTGCCAAACTGCGTAATGTAGGGGCCTGAGACCCTGGGTGACAGGGGCGTTAATGTCCGCTCCCACTTTCAGGAGAATTTTGAGCTCCTCCAGGGGCGCCAGGCGGACTATGGCATCAGCCAACTCACGCTGAACACTCGTCTGACGGCACAACACGGCCGGGGGCGACGACCCTTCTCCTTCCTCCTCCGCCTCACCGCCTTCTTCAGACTGCAAAGGACGCTCCTCCTCAGTTGTTTCCTCTTCGGAAACTTCGGGAGACAAAACTTCTGTGGGCATCTGTGAAAGAGATTCAATATCGATAATACAATTACATTACTAATATTAACAAGGAATTTACGTAAATAATAATACCATCATCAAAATTAATTACCAAGAAAATATTAATGACTTGTTAGAGTATATATATATATATATATATATATATATATATATATACTAGGTGAGGTACCCGGCGTTGCCCGGGTTAGGTCAACTGAATGCCCGGTTAGGTCAACTTAATGCCCCCCAAAACCCCCTCACCCCCTTTATGCAACTTGTTAGAGTATATATATATATATATACTATTTATCTATCCCTATTTCCATTTGTCTTGATTGGATTAAAGCTGCGAATGCTTGGATTCGACTCTCACCTCCGCCCCAGTTGGAGATTGAGCTGGCCACCCGCACTACTCGAGCTCAGGCGTTACCTGTGTGCTACTTTAATTAACTAAAAAGAATGTTTAATTCATAATAAATAAATCATGAATTAAATTGTAATAAATTATAACCGCATTTATATAGAATCAAAATAATTAATTAAAAAGTTAAATATTAAAAGAAAAATCAAAAGAAATGTCATTAATTTTAAAGGTAAAATTTAATTAGTTAATAAAAATAATAATTACAATTTAAAACCTTAAAGAAACGAGTTCACAAATCACGTGATCCCCCTCTGTTTAACCCCCACCTCCCACCCCAAAATGGGGGTTGCATGCTCATCGTGCTCGGATATTTACATTTTAACATTTATTTTTATAGTTTATATTTTAAAGCTAATTTTAACTTTCGTTTTTGCGGTGTTGCCAACAGCGTGGTAGATGTTTTTTTGTACCTACGATATATATATATATATATATATATATATATATATACACACAAACTCAGAATGGTTCCCTGAGAACATTATATGTTAAACACAGACCGTGCATGGAACAAGGAACTCTTCTGGGAAAATTAAATCCACTATAGTCCGAATAAGTAATGGTAAATGACAAATACCATAGTTTTTTTCCTTTTTCATGATTTTAGCCCGACGTGGGCAACGGTCTCTCGCAAAGAGATCCCATAAATATAGCTTCCCTCACCAGCTATCTGCAAAGCAGACAGGATCCAGCTTTGGGACGTGGATCTAGGGTTTAAAGCAAACCTAGATCCCTACACTCAGAACCTCTATATAAGTAAAAGACTCGTTGCATTCACGTCGTGTTGAATAAATCAAAGAAAAAGGGGTGTAACTATTGTATTTTTAGCCAAAAAAACCAAAACTTAAACCTCAACCGGGACATTGAGCGTCCACTTTTCAAGGCACGAAACACGTCCGTTTAGTATACACAAACTCAGAATGGTTCCCTGAGAACATTATATGTTAAACACAGACCGTGCATGGAACAAGGAACTCTTCTGGGAAAATTAAATCCACTATAGTCCGAATAAGTAATGGTAAATGACAAATACCATAGTTTTTTCCTTTTTCATGATTTTAGCCCGACGTGGGCAACGGGTCTCTCGCAAAGAGATCCCATAAATATAGCTTCCCTCACCAGCTATCTGCAAAGCAGACAGGATCCAGCTTTGGGACGTGGATCTAGGGTTTAAAGCAAACCTAGATCCCTACACTCAGAACCTCTATATAAGTAAAAGACTCGTTGCATTCACGTCGGGCTAAAATCATGAAAAAGGAAAAAAACTATGGTATTTGTCATTTACCATTACTTATTCGGACTATAGTGGATTTAATTTTCCCAGAAGAGTTCCTTGTTCCATGCACGGTCTGTGTTTAACATATAATGTTCTCAGGGAACCATTCTGAGTTTGTGTATACTAAACGGACGTGTTTCGTGCCTTGAAAAGTGGACGCTCAATGTCCCAGTTGAGGTTTAAGTTTTGGTTTTTTTGGCTAAAAATACAATAGTTACCCCCTTTTTCTTTGATTTATTCAACACGACGTGAATGCAACGAGTCTTTTACTTATATAGAGGTTCTGAGTGTAGGGATCTAGGTTTGCTTTAAACCCTAGATCCACGTCCCAAAGCTGGATCCTGTCTGCTTTGCAGATAGCTGGTGAGGGAAGCTATATTTATGGGATCTCTTTGCGAGAGACCCGTTGCCCACGTCGGGCTAAAATCATGAAAAAGGAAAAAAACTATGGTATTTGTCATTTACCATTACTTATTCGGACTATAGTGGATTTAATTTTCCCAGAAGAGTTCCTTGTTCCATGCACGGTCTGTGTTTAACATATAATGTTCTCAGGGAACCATTCTGAGTTTGTGTATACTAAACGGACGTGTTTCGTGCCTTGAAAAGTGGACGCTCAATGTCCCGGTTGAGGTTTAAGTTTTGTTTTTTTTGGCTAAAAATACAATAGTTACCCCCTTTTTCTTTGATTTATTCAACACGACGTGAATGCAACGAGTCTTTTACTTATATAGAGGTTCTGAGTGTAGGGATCTAGGTTTGCTTTAAACCCTAGATCCACGTCCCAAAGCTGGATCCTGTCTGCTTTGCAGATAGCTGGTGAGGGAAGCTATATTTATGGGATCTCTTGCGAGAGACCCGTTGCCCACGTCGGGCTAAAATCATGAAAAAGGAAAAAAAACTATGGTATTTGTCATTTACCATTACTTATTCGGACTATAGTGGATTTAATTTTCCCAGAAGAGTTCCTTGTTCCATGCACGGTCTGTGTTTAACATATATATATATATGTGTTTGTGTGTGTGTGTGTGTGTGTGTGTGTATATACATATACATATAAGGTTTGTATGCATAAGTCGGACACTGCTGTGTGAAATTCCTGTCACATGCGCACAGATGGATGTAGAGAAGGTACAAACGCACAAACACTAATTCTCACATTGAGGAAATTACTGTATTGTATTTACTTAAAAAAAAACCTTTTATTTTTCCTAAAAAAACACGTTCGTCGCATTCACGTGAATGGGACTTATTTCAAAGGACATTTCCTGAAATGAATAAACTCGGGTCTGACACGCTTTGTATTACACTCTTATTAAACGTCTATTTCTTATTTCTTATTTTTAATTTTTAATATTAATAATTTGTTAATATTTTCGTGGAACCTTTTTTTTTATTATGTATTTTAGCGGAAACTCTACCTCAGAATTTGGGTTACGGCGCGTCCAGTGTCGTAACACCGCTTCCCGTCGATCATCGAAGTTAAGCGACTTTGGATCTGATAAGTAGTTGGATGGGAGACCATCCTCCGCGTCTAGATTATGTAACAATCCGTGATTCGACGTAAAGCTGTAGGTCCTCTCCATCATATGATCTTATATGTTGCGAAGGAGGTTAAACAACTCCATCATTTCATATTTTTCTCCGCAGGATTTTAATGTAGGTGGGTTATGTCCTTCCCATAATCCAGCGACAGAAGCTCAGTGGCAGTGAGCAACACCGTTTCCCTATAAGCGAAGTGGACACTGAGGTCGGGGGTTCGACTCACGATGGTGCTGGTAATAATAATAATAATAATAATAATATAGGAGTTAACGCAATGGACCGCTTTAGTTGGCTTGAGTGCTGTGCCAGTTTCTGGCCCTCCCGGCTCATCATTATTATTATTAGCGTAATTGGGCACGTTCGTCTGTCCTGAGTGCTGTGCCAGGTTTCCGACCTTCCTCACTGAAGGAAGTGCGTCGTGCGCACGTTGTTGTTCGTGACGCCGTTTCCCGTAAGATCCGCGAGGTTTAGCGACGTTAGCTCTGTTTAATTGTTGGATGGGGGACCCTCCTCCCCGTTTAGATGATGTAACGACTCGTAGATAGTTCGAATTTCACGTACAGCCGTAGGTCCCTTCAATCACATTACCTTTGCCGTTACGAGAGAGATTAAACAACCCTAAACATTATATTATCATAATTCAGGTATACCACGGTTATACTGGTCTCAATATGCATTGAACAGTAAAGTATACAGAGACGTCAACCTTGAGGTATGAAAACCCGTGAGATTTTGCCTGTGCCTGAGTTTGATAACTGGAAACATATCCCACATAAGGGAGTTTGAGACTTAAAATCCACGAGTCTCACGGAAAATCTGTAAGAGTTGACATGTCTGGGTATATAGGTTTAGTCCAGTGTACTCCGACTTTTGCAATCGACTGTATACCTTTTGTTTTGATCATAGGTTGAAAAAGAAAAGTTTATGATGAAGGATAATGGCTGAAAATAAGAGTAAATACATTCATACGGACACGTATATTTTCCCATTTTGCATGTGGTGAACACGACACTTTAGGTCGGATCTAAAAACACTGGAATATTTGCCACACGAAGGCACAGTATATATAAAAATAAAAGAATAATTTGAGTTGAGTATTAACGTACATTTAACATACATTACCTTAACTCTATATACACAGATTTCTACATTACTAAAAAGAAAGAAAATTAAAGAAAAATTTTTCTCCGTTTGGAGATGTACTTACCTTTGTACGTTAAACGTGACTTCTCGATGGAAGTTCAGTACGAAAAAATAAATATACCAGTATTTGAAATTTTTTAATACTAATTTCTTATATTATCACGAAAATGTGTTAGTATTATTATCAATTACACATACTATCTTCGTGAAACAGTCTTTAGAATATAAATGCTTATTTACTTTATATATATTTTCTGTACTAAACACTAAAAGAGCAAAAAAGAACTTTAGATTATAGAAAACATTTTTCGAAATGAAGCCAAAAATGGCGTCTTAGTTTTAAATTCGAATGTTGTACACACTATGCACGTATTATCGCTTTTCAATGAGGGTGCATTCGGAAGAGATTTCGCCCTCCCTTTTATACCTTCCTCATGCGCCGTAGGAAAAGATGCGTTCGAGGGGAAAACAGAGGGGGTATGGGGTAGGAAAGGGGATGGGCACAAGAAAGGAGGAGCTTGAAGAAAGGGGAAATAGGGTATTATAATAAAAAACTTTGAAAGAAAGCTTTCTCTCGCATTTTGTTCGTATATAATTTGTGTTTTTTGCGTTATAAAACTGCGTGTAATGGCGTCATACAGAAGAGAGGAAGTTACGAATTGTATAAAATGACGCCTTTGTGTTTCAGGGAGGAAAACATTGGGGTTTTTAAATACTTTTTTTTCTCATTTGCTTCTTTAAAACTGAATTAGTTCATCAACCAAAGTCCCAAATATCAATTTCAAATGATTCATGCTCATCTTTGTTTACTCATAACATGCTGTAAATATTTATTATTAACCTCGCTCGTAATTCAATTATTTTCCATTTAAGTTTTGGGAGGGATAATATTTTTAAAATTATATAGCCAGAACGTCTTCATACACAAACACAGGTGCACCCCCACTCCCCTATTCGTAAATACACACCCACCCACGTGTTATGAGTTCTTCTGAGGTCGTGAGAGGTTATGGATCGTCGGAGACATTGTTAGTTTACATATGTATACACAGAAGTTAAGCTTGTGTTTCATTTTATTTATATATATATATATATATATATATATATATATATATATAGGGTGAACCAAATGTAGGTGGACAGTAAATGATAACGTTTATTTTGAGAATACATATTTAATTTTTTTGTATACTATAATACAAAATAAAATTTAAATAAATTTAGTTATAATATTTAATATAATATAACACAAACACCATAGTTATAATGAACACCATAGTTATAATATAATATAACACAAACCGTATTCAACCTACTGTCCACCTACTTTTGGTTCACCGTTATATATATATATATATATATATATATATATATATATAGAGAGAGAGAGAGAGAGAGAGAGAGAGAGAGAGAGAGAGAGAAATTATACACGCTTGCATATGATAATGAGTAAGTTATTATTATTATTATTTTTATTATTATTATTATTATTATTTGTGTACATGTGGAATTAGGTGTGCACATGTTCATTAATTGTTTGGATGACCCACAGTAGTGTTATTTTGACTTCTTTGTATAGTGCCTTGTATATAGTGTGGTCGTGCCTCACCTCACAGGGGAAGACCAGTTTTGGACAGAGCTAACAATAAAGAAAAAAAAACCCTTCGAACTAATGCGGTATAAGTAAGTTACAACTTCATGTAAACATTTGTCAAGCACTGTGCAGCGCAATATAATACCACGTACCCACTGTAAAGCGTTTTGATATACCTTTAAATATATAACTAGGATAAACAAAAGGTAAATAATAAAAATAATAATACAAAAAAATTTATATTTACAATCATGTGATGTTTTCATATATAAATTGCGTAATTGTTACTGGCTTAAAAAAGTGTTTTTAAACTTCTGGTCTCATTCTGGGAAGTAAAAATAATACCAAGGAAAAACAAATATGTTTGTACATTAACATTTGTTCCTCGAGATTTCACCAGATATCTAAGGTTTTTTGATTTTCATTTCTTGGTATATACTGTATATATATATACGCAGTTCGTCTTATTTCTATTTCGAGTGGGTGGGTGACGCAGTAAACGACAGGAGGGTTTAAAGCGACAACAACAGCAATCTCCGCACCGCGTGTGATTGACCTTCTCTTGCCAACTCTGCTTCTTCTTCAGCTTCTACAGAAGTTCCACGTGGACGAATCGCTTTATTCTTCGTGGAGAGGGCCAAATTTAATGCCTCTTATGATAGACGATAAGAAAGCACGCAGTCACGTGAATTCTTCCGAGGTCATGCGAGGTCATGGGTCGTCGGAGTTTAAATACGTGTACAAAGAAGTTAAGCGCGCGTTCCATTTTATAGATTATACCAACTGTTGCTTTGACTTATAGTTCATTCATGTACGACAAATGTTATCAAAAGTTGCTAATCGTAAATCATATATTACTCGTATGTATCTTAAAAAAATCACATTCTGTACAAAATAATGTATTAGACGAAATATAAAATAGCCTTCATCTGTTAAGTTCTTGCAGGCTATCAAAACCACTTCTTTGTTTTGCTCAGCAACAGTTCCGTGTATGCGTCGAGTATTATATATATATATATATATATATTATATCTTTTACGTGTCTCGTATGTCATAATTTTCACTGCATATTCTGAAGGTATCCTAGCCTGTCTCAAACCTTGGGACGTTTAAAGAAGATAAAATGGTTTAAAAATAAAGTCAGGTTAGTTTTATCTAATTTTAATAAGTACGCCTTGATACTTGAGAAGGAGCGTTTATAGAGCAGCTTAGGTATACTTCAGTTTTCTTCAGAGATGCTGCATGATGTAATCGCGCTTTCTTCTATGGTGAGTTTCGTGATGTTTTTCATTTGAAACCTGTTCATTTTTTTTTTTTTTTTACGGAGTGTCGGGATTTGTTGGAATTCGATCGATGGCTCTCAAAGTAAGTGTTACAAAGTGTTTAAACTCTCCTGAATGAATGAGGGATATTATGTTGTGGTGTGTGAGGCGCAGTCGATGAAAAAAGTTTGCCAAAAGAAAAATCTATGAGAAAAATACTGAAAATTAGGGGAGAAATGGCCTTATACCACGCACAACTACAGTACCTATAATTGGATACTGAATACATTAGTTTTCCGAGACACGCCCCTTTCCGTCAAAACGGCATAAATAATAATAATAATAATAATAATAATAATAATAATAATCGGGAAGTAATGTTGGTTAAAATTTATATTTAAAGTTTTAATGTACTCTTTGAGCAAAATGAAGTTCTAACTGAATATGCTTTGATCTGAATTAATAAACCTTTGCTCGCGTGTCTCATTTTCTTAATGAACAAAGATAAGTCATGAGCTATATATGTGTTGGTCTTCTTTTCCCCCTTCACCCTCCCCATCTTTCAAGAAGACTTCATTCTTTATTTATTGGTATATGTATATATAGATCTCGATCTGACCCTATACTGTAAATGGTAAAGTTCCTTATGGCATGGAAATGTTAAAGCGTTTGGTTTCCTATTACCAGGGATGTCATATAGGTACACTTTAGAAGTAAATAAAAGTAATAGGTATAGAAATATATTTTCAGAGAGGTATAGGTATTATTATTATTATTATTATTATTATTAATTTCTATACCTCACAATCATGAAGTTCACGATCTATCTTCATTTTAAAAAGGATGATACTGTATGACAATTGATAATTTTTCTATACATAAAGTCGTGAACAAAGGTTTGGAATCAAACGACATTTTAAGGAATTGCATTTTTATTGTGGGTATAATGTTTAGTGTCACTCCCTTGCTTTAATATTATTGGGCATGGATATGATAACGTTTTTTTGCACAATTCAAGGTCCATTTCGGACTGTCTAACTGTCTTTAAAGCGAAACAATATTTTCGTGGGATCCTCGCTTTTTTTCAGACTTTCATCTTCGGGAGTTTCCGTAGGTTCTCACTCGGATTGAGGTTAGGATAGTTACCAAGCCACTCCAAAGACAAAATGTAGTTCTTCGTAAATCAGTCTTTCATAGTTTTGGCTTCGTGGCAAGGTGCACTATTCTACTGGAACCACAAATATCTGCCCTCCTGCAATGTTCTCAAAACATGTTATCCGAGGATATTTAAGTAGACACGGGAGTTCACGGTCGTATCTTTTGGAAAAAATCAGAGTTCCCGACGATGATCGAAACAATGAACTTCAATTCCTTGAAACGTTTCGGTAAAAAACTTCAATTTCTTGAAACGTTTCGGGGAAAAACTTCTGTTTCATTGAAGATGGAAATAGCTTTCTTTTAACCCGAAACGTTTTAAGGAAATAAATCCGATGTTCTCTATCTCATTGGCCATTCTTTCCTTCCTATATTTATAGTACAGTATATTACTTTAAATATAATATACGGTATTTAATTTTATACTTTCTTTTGTTTTACTTATTTGGAAAAATAAGTAGTAACATTTTTATATTTTGAATTCTAAAGTTTCTAAAGTTTCTTAAAAACATAAAAGTTACTAATCAATGATGACTGAGCTTTGTCTTGAAATTTTATTAGTCATAAAAAATAAAATACCCCACCCCGCAAAAAAAAAAAATTACGTTAGTAATATTTTGTTTTTTAAAAAGGCATTTCATATTTCTAGGCGAACCTTTTTTTTCCAAAACTGCGACAAGAATGAACAACTTTTATTCGACAATTTTTCAAATGTGATTATTTTTAAAGTTGGTTAATGAAACATTTAGGTTGTTTTAAATGCAAATTATTAAAGTTATTTCTTTGGTCTGCCCTCTCATAACTACAAATAAATAAATATATTAATAAAATAAAATAAAAATGACTTAACCATTAGTTAATTAAGATATAATAAACAGGAAAGTGATATACAGGGTGTCCCGTAAGTCTGGACCCATAGGGAAAAATAATAAAATTACAAAATAGTCCAAAAATTTATTTATAATATATTTTTTTATTATTTTTATTATTATTTTTATTATTTTTTTATTATGATCTTACTCCGCTGGAGTTTTATTTGTGGGGCCACTTGAAAGCCAAAGTGTACGAGGTCAAACTTCAGAACATTTTCCACCTTAAAGCACGCATTGTGGAGGCGTGTCAAGAAATTTCTGCGACTGTGATTCAGAAAGTGCTGTCGCAGTGGAGATTGCGTCTTCAACTATGTGTGCGACACAACGGCGGACACTTTGAACAGATTATGTAATAAATTTTTGGACTATTTTGTAATTTTATTATTTTTCCCTATGGGTCCAGACTTACGGGACACCCTGTACATTAAATATCAGATTGCCATTCAAAATCATCCCTTCGAATTAGCGTATGCAAAGAAAAACGGTTTGAGCATTACGAGTTGATTGTCACAACCTTTCAACCTTTCAAATGTTCCGTGCGATGACTCCTCATTTCACGAAGGTGAAGCTTGTCGCCCCTCCTCTCGAGTTGGCCTGGTGAAGTAGTGAGTTGGTTTCTTGTACTCTCCACCTCACATAGCCAGATACTCCCGGCTCATCGGGGATTGTTCTGAGCCAGGCATCTAATCTTCTTTTGAAGATGTTCACCGCAACACCACTCTTGTTCCTTAGGTCTTTAGGCAACTGATTAAACAGTCTTAGTCCTCTCACAACAAAACTATTTTCTTTCAGGGTTAAGGATGTTCTCTGTCTCGCCTTTAATTTGGGAACACGACACAGTCTTTCTTTTCTACTTTCCACCATTGTTTGGGGAGTTATAGGGTTCAGAGTACGATTAGGGACTAGTTTCTATATTATTTTCCAAGTGTAAATAATGGTGTATCTCTCTCTTCTCCTTTCCAGTGAATATAGGTTTAGTTCGCGTAACCTTTCCCAGTAATTTAGTTCTTTGCACCCGTTGATCTTGGCTGTGAAGCTTCTCTGAATCCCTTCTAGCTGTCTAATGTCTTTTTTTTATATGCGGATGTTAGGACCGAGCAGTATTCCAATTTGGGTATGATCAGTGTTTTCAGTAGAGGAATCATTATATTCCTGTCCCTTCGTTTAAATGTTCTTAGTATCTGCCCAGTTATTCTCTTTGCTCTGTTTACTGCTATCTTATTTTGTTTCAAATTTCGCATCATCAGTCATTACAACCCCTAAATCTTTTGCTCTAGAATTCTCTGAATTTCCTGTCCATTTGGGGTATAGTATTCCATGGATTTTAGGTCATCCCTTTTTCCATACCGTAACAGTTGAAATTTCTCAGTGTTAAACTTCATATTGTTGTCTTCCGTCCGCTTGTAGATTGTGTTCATGTCGGTTTGTAGAGATCCTATATCCTCTGGGTTTCTTATTTTTCTACTGATCTTTGTGTCATCGGCAAAGGATGTTACTGTGTTGTCTCTGGTAACGTCCTCATCTATGTCAGTCAGCATGATTATGAAGAGTAGTGGAGCTAATACTGTTCCCTGTGGTACTGAGCTGAAGACCTCTGATTCTGATGAAGATATTCCTTGTACTATAACGACTTGCCGCCGCTCACTTAGGAAATTATATCTATTTCCCTACTTTTCCTGTTATTCCCATATATTTCAGTTTATGTGTTATGATTCCATGGTCACACTTGTCACAGGGTAAAATAATTATATTTTATCGTTCAAGCTTGCTAAAGATATAAAAATTTATGAAAATCCGCATGCTCGTACCCTGAAATGGGAGTATGAGCGGAATGATGTGTGAAAAATGCTAAACTTTTCATCTTACTTCCACTTAAGCTATAATTACCTATCTGAGAAATAGGGATGGAGGTACAGTGACCAACCCGCTGCAATAGAAACCCTTCGCAGCATTCATTAGTCTACTACCAACCCCAGACCTGGCACAATGCTTCTCTATTTATTATACGCTTTCTCAAGATCCGTAAAAGCCATGTATACCTTGCAATTCGTTTCAAATGCTTCCTCAGTCACTTGTCTTACTGCAAACACTTGACCCACACAACTACTTCTACCTCGGAACCCTCCTTGAATAGAATAGAATAACCTTTATTAATAACACAGGTCAACAAAAAAACATTTTTTTTCCGTTGCCAAGGAAATTCGTACGAATTTAGGGTATTTTGGGGTTGCTGAATTCCAAAATGAAAGTAGTTTTTCCGATTTGGCTCTAGTTCTCGAGATAATGAATACCCTCAATTAATAGGAAAAGTAACCATAACGCGTGCATATGGGAAACTACCGGAACATTCTAGATGGTGAGACCGAATAAAATGCCATTATGTATTTCATGTGTTTACTTTTGTATGATTTGAGACAATTTCAATGCGATTTGTAAGTAGGCTCCGCCTGAACATTAATTTTTTTGCATTTTTACGTGTTTCAATGGGGTACCAATTATCTCATAAATTAGAGCCAATCTAGCAAAACCGATGTCATATTCGGAATCAGCACCACAAAGTTACCCCAAAATCACTCTAATATGATTGGCAATAAAATGAGTGTTGACCAGTGTAATAATAAAATAAATACATTTTTTCAATTTACAATGAGTAGTATAGCCGCAAAAGGGGAGAGTGCAAGAATGTTGCAAGTGATTACGTAATGTTGCAAAGGGGGGGGGGGTTGCAAAAAAAAAAAGAGTACTGGCCTTTGTTGCCAACCGGGGTTGCAAGGGGCATGCAACTTGGAGGCGGAGTTCTCCCCCAAGCTATTCCCCCCAAAGGGCCAGAAAGGAGAGAAAGGAGGAGAGAAAGGAGGAGAGGTGTTCACCTGGCAGGAGCCAAGTGCATATTAAGATTTCAGCCGAGTAGGCGTTGTTTTATAGGCTCCTAATCAGCCAGTTGGCTGAGCCAAGGGGGAGGGGTACACCTGAAGGAGAGAGAGAGAGAGAGAGAGAGAGAGAGAGAGAGAGAGTAGTTGCCTTTGATTGCAAGGCATGCAACTTGGAGGCGGAGTTCTCCCCCAAGCTATTTTCGTTTACCTAACCTAAGAGGCCTCTAAGGGGTTTTCCCAAAGGGCCAGAAAGAGAAGGACCAGAGGTCCTTGCTCGGCTGGGAGCCGAGCTTGAATGATTCCGACAGTCGTCTCTCGGTCTTTTATAAACCTCCAATCCGCCATGTTGCCAGATAGCGTCATGTAGTTAATCGATGAATCCAATTAAATTCTGTTTATTAAATAAATAATTTTTACACACTTAATTTTTATTATAAATATTTAAGTCACGAATATCAGTGGGAAAAACGAACGGAAAAGAAAATTTGTGAAACAATTCAAAACATACGATCGTCATTACCCCACCCACCAGAGGTCCTTGCTCGGCTGGGATCCGAGCTTGTAATGACTCCGTCATCAGCTTCTCGGTCTTTTATAAACCTCTATTCTGGCTGAGTTGCCAGATAGCGCCATGTATTCAGTTGCCAGATAGCAATATTTAAAACCATATATTAATCATCCATTTAAATAGTGTACCACAATATATATTTATATGACGGTAGTTAATCGATGAATCCAATTAAATTCTGTTTATTAAATAAATAATTTTTACACACTTAATTTTTATTATAAATATTTAAGTCACGAATATCAGTGGGAAAAACGAACGGAAAAGAAAATTTGCGAAACAATTCAAAACATACGATCGTCATTCCCCACCCATCTGCGCTTGTATTATAATAAACTAATGAACCACTCGTGTGCACAAACCATATAAAATACCACAATATATTTATATAGTTAATCAATTGGAAGATTCAACCATATAAAATACCACAATATATTTATATAGTTATTCAATTGGAAGATTCAGCCATATAAAATACCACAATATATTTATAAAGTTAATCAATTGGAAGATTCATTTAAAGTTGAAATTAGCCACAACTCGTGCGCGCACACACACACACACACACACACACACGAGGAAAGGACTGGGACAATTCCAAGAACACCTACTTGTTGAGAGACCTTCCTTCCAGACCGCTCTTGATAAGTCTCCCTTCACTCCAAATGAAAATAAAATTTACGAAACAATTCAAAACACACGATTGTCATTCCCCAAACCCATCTGTGGATATATATATATATATAATAAACGAATAACTCGTGCACACACACACACACACCACACACACACACACACGCACACGAGGAAAGGACTGGGTCAATTCGAAGAACACCTGCTTGTTGAGAGACCTTCCTTCCAGACCGCTCTTGATAAGTCTCCCTTCACTCCAAATGAAAAGAAAATTTACGAAACAATTCAAAACACACGAGTGTCATTCCCCAAACCCATCATATATATATATATATATATATATATATATATATATACAATAAACGAATAAACAACTCGTGTGCACACACACACACACACACACACACACACACACGAAGAAAGGCAGAAACTAGGTCAATTCGAATCGTCTCCCTAGAGACCTGTTTGGTCGAGGGTTAATCCTTCTACCAATCTATTCGAGCAAAAACCACCGCTCACTCCATTTCTTATTATTATCATTATTATTATTTCTACAATGAAAATATTTTAAAAAATAATTAGAGGAACTTTCACGAGTGAGTGGTTATTTATGTAATATAAGAAGTTAATCATTAAGCATTGTTTTTCCTTTCACGAGGAAAGGATTTCTGTAAGTGTCTATAATTCGATTTTATATATATATATATATATGGAAGGTCGTTGCTTACTCTTCCACATTTCAACATAACAGGATTATTGAACCGGATTTAAAATAACGGGATCATTTGATCCGAGACAGTAGTATGACCGAAAAGCATGCATGATTTTCTCTTTAGTAATAATAACAACTAGCTCGAATTGTAACAACGGGTAAAGTTTTCACTCCACCTTAGAAACCACAGTTTAATGTGGAAACAGAACGCTCTTTTAAAAATATAATTAGAGGAACTTTCACGAGTGAGTGGTTATTTATTCAATATAAGAAGTTAATCATTAAGCATTGTTTTTCCTTTCACGAGGAAAGGATTTCTGTAAGTGTCTATAATTCGATTTTATATATATATATATATATATATATATGGAGGGTCGTTGCTTACTCTTCCACATTTCAACATAACAGGATTATTGAACCGGATTTAAAATAACAAGATCATTTGATCCGAGACAGTAGTATGACCGAAAAGCATGCATGATTTTCTCTTTAGTAATAATAACAACTAGCTCGAATTGTAATAACGGGTAAAGTTTTCACTCCACCTTAGACCCACAGTTTAATGTGGAAACCGAACGCTCTTTTAAAAATATAATTAGAGGAACTTTCACGAGTGAGTGGTTATTTATTCAATATAAGAAGTTAATCATTAAGCATTGTTTTTCCTTTCACGAGGAAAGGATTTCTGTAAGTGTCTATAATTCGATTTTATATATATATATATATATATATATATATATGGAGGGTCGTTGCTTACTCTTCCACATTTCAACATAACAGGATTATTGAACCGGATTTAAAATAACAAGATCATTTGATCCGAGACAGTAGTATGACCGAAAAGCATGCATGATTTTCTCTTTAGTAATAATAACAACTAGCTCGAATTGTAACAACGGGTAAAGTTTTCACTCCACCTTAGACCCACAGTTGAATGTGGAAACCGAACGCTCTTTTAAAAATATAATTAGAGGAACTTTCACGAGTGAGTGGTTATTTATTCAATATAAGAAGTTAATCATTAAGCATTGTTTTTCCTTTCACGAGGAAAGGATTTCTGTAAGTGTCTATAATTCGATTTTATATATACAGGGCTATTCAAAATGATTCACCTGATTTCAAATGAGAATATTTTTTAATGTTACAAATACAGTGTGATTTGTGATACATCAACCAAAAGAAAAACTGTCCAAATTTTGTCTCTCACCTCATAAATGCTCTATGTGACTTCCCCTAGTTACACGAGCAACGTCGACACGATAGTCGAATTCCTCCCATACTCGCTCCAGCATGTCCGTTGTCACTGACTCTACGGCAGTAACAATGCGAGTTCGGAGCTCATCCAAAGATGTGGGCAACGGTGGCACGTACACAGTATCCTTAACGTACCCCCAAAGGGAGAAGTAACGTCGACGAAACTCACGCTGCACTGTGACTACCGATTTACAGCTCGAAAACTGCAACACACACAACGCCTTCTGCTGTGCTGACGCCATTTTCACACTGACTGTTTGTTGCTAGGCTAGGCCACGGCGTGACTTTGGAGCCCTCTCGCGGTGATCTTGTAAAACTCGGAGACTTCCTCTTTCATGTGGTGTATGGCCAGTTGATGCACGGTTGATAGGTACGGAAGTATTCTCAGTTAAAATCGGATGAATCAATTTGAATAGCCCTGTATATATATATATATATATATATATATATATATGGAGGGTCGTTGCTTACTCTTCCACATTTCAACATAACAGGATTATTGAACCGGATTTAAAATAACAGGATCATTTGATCCGAGGCAGTAGTATGACCGAAAAGCATGCATGATTTTCTCTTTAGTAATAATAACAACTAGCTCGAATTGTAACAGCGGGTAAAGTTTTCACTCCACCTTAGACCCATAGTTTAACGCGGAAACCGAATGCTTTTTTAAAAATATAATTAGGATATATTTCTTTGAGAAAATATAAAGATGTCATTAGTCGTCCGGCCCCGTTACAGCGGATTGGTACACGTCATAGCTCCACCCAGCTACACCGGCAGCCAATCACTACGAACATCTGGTCTTTTGGGGCGGAGCTTGGCGATTGTGCATATAAAAGGGGATATTTTTCAGTTTGGAGTAACAGTAGCTATTTTCGCGTCAGTGAATAATCCTGCCAGTGCATTCCTCCACCATGGACCTGTACGTCTCCCCGGATTTGTATGAAGAAAGTGACACTGCAGCATTGATTGCAATTAATCTTTTTAACGCGATTGACCGTGGTGAATTATTTCCAACGCAAACCGTTGAAGATATTTGCAGTGACGCTCCTTACAATCCGACGCAAGGGACTACCATAGAAATGTAAGTGTCTATAATTCAATTTTATATATATATATGGAGGGTTGTAGTATCTCGTCAAATACTTCATTTAGATACTCGCCAAAAAAATCGAAATTTTTTATGGCAATCAATGTTATTTCTTAAATGAACCAAAGATATCTTCACATAATGGGGATCTGTCTGTATACTCTGTATATGTTTTAAAAGAATGAACATTATTCCTTTAAGGTCTGATGAGGATTTGACACGTGTTATACAATCTTTTGAAGAATCTCGTGTCATGAATAAGGAGGATATACTGATCAGTCAGCATAATGAATGTCACACATCCTCCACCATGGACCTGTACGTCTCCCCGGATTTGTATGAAGAAAGTGACACTGCAGCATTAACTGCAATTAATCTTTTTAACGCAATTGACCGTGATGAATTATTTCCAACGCAAACCGTTGAAGATATTTGCAGTGACGCTCCTTACAATCCGACGCAAGGGACTACCATAGAAATGTAAGTGTCTATAATTCGATTATATATATATATGGAGGGTTGTAGTATCTCGTCAAATACTTCATTTAGATACTCACCAAAAATCGAAATTTTTTATGGCAATCAATGTTATTTGGATTGACCTCTTATCGCCATTATGCTAAAATCGAAATTTTTTATGGCAATCAATGTTATTCCTCTTAAATGAACCAAAGATATCTTCACCTAACAAAACTGAAGCCACCTATACACTAATGCTTAATGAAATTAAAAGTTTGAATGGAAATTTAAACCCAGATAGCATTATGGTCGATTTTGAGAAAGCTATGCACAAAAGTATAAAATCGGTCTTCTCAGAAACCGAAGTTAAATGATGCTTTTTTCATCTAAGCTAAAACGTCTACAAGAAAATTCAGGAGTCTGGCCTTTCACAATCATACGCAAACAATCCTGATTTTGCTCTAAGAATGCGTATGATCTCAGCCTTAGCTTTTTGCCCCTCAGACAAAGTAATTGACGCATTTGAAACACTAGCTGAGGATTTTCCCGAAGATGGAACATGTATCCTAAATTATTTCGAAGACACATACATTGGGAGACCAAATAGGAGGAACAGGAGACCTCCAATATTTGACATCCAAACATGGAACATGCATACGAGAGTTCAAAAAGAGCTCCCCAAAACTAACAATGCTATCGAAGGTTGGCATAGAAGTTTTCGGTCAAATATTAGATGTGCCCATCCAAATATTTGGGTATTCCTAAGAAGCATACAAAAGGAGCAGGCACTACAAGAAGTTAGCATGCTACAGGCTTGCGCTGGTCATCCTCCAAAACCCCAGAAGAAGAAGTATAAAGATGCAGCGTCTCGAATTAGAAATATTATTAGCTCCTACGAAGATCGTTCCATTTTGGACTTTTTACGGGGCATAGCGTACAACCTTAACTTTTAATATTGGCTCTTAAATGATTTTTAAATTATTTTATCTTACCTTAGTTTTAATATTGTTTTTTAAATAAAAGCATATTTTTAAAGTGACATTAAATCTTTTTAATTTTGATTGCCTTTCTATCCTTTCTATCTTTATAAAATTTGGTCCAGGGGATTTTTTCCTCGGGTTTTTTTTTCCGGGGGGGATGCTTCACTCGGTTTTTTTTTTCCTCCGGGGGATTTTTTCCTAGATTCGTTAATAGGATATTTCACTGTAGCGTTTAGTAAATTTTTCTCAATTTCTAGTTGTTTTGGTGAACTTAATTTCACTCGCCGTACGCGGAGGTATGTGTCCATAATGTGAACCACAACGGGCTTTGCACCCTCTTCTTGATCAGCATCCAGATTTAAGCAGATCTCAGGACTCGTGCGGGTGAGCTTTATTTTCATATCCACCCCGTTCACAAGCAACTTCTCCTGGAAAGTGAAATCTGTGTGCAACCGTCCAAAACACTCGTATATTTTCTTTTTAGAATTTTTAAATTTGTCCTTTATACTATTTTCATCTTTAGTTTGATAATATCCCTCGGCACTTAAAAAGGTAGCCTTCGCTTCTTTGAAAAAGTTGAGAACATTTTCCAGATAGGCTCGTAGATGATAGTACCCCGTGCCTGCCGATATGTTGGTCTGATTTAAATATACGTCACACTGGTTGAATATGGAGTGCATAAAATTTGTTTCAGGGTATACAGCATATTTGTCATCGCAGACCGTTCCATCAGAATGGGCTATACGTAGCTTAGCGTACATGTGCACACAGCTTGGATCAAAAAAGTAAGGGCCTGAGCTGGGTATCACGAATTCTATAGGTGCACTCGGGGAACTAATTGTGTTTAAAGGGTTAATTGTAATAAAGTCACTGTGCTCAATAGAAACTTGGGTTGGAGGCAGCTCAAAAAGGGACAGCTCCGATTTACAGCATTGTGAACTACATGGGTGGATGAAGCGTGCCATGGCGAAATAGTGGCTCCTCTCTCGACAAGTGGTAAACAAACTATGATTCATGAGGGAGAGAAAGGAGGAGAGAAAGGAGGAGGAGAAGTGTTCACCTGGCAGGAGCCAAGTGCATATTAGGACTTCAGCCGAGTAGGCGTTGTTTTATAGGCTCGCGTGCTTGTAGCTTCTTTATAAACTTCCAAAAACTCCTTACGCTGATTCGGGAACATTTGATTGGCTAATACCCCTAATTTGTGATACATCTCTACGTTGCGCGAATAAGACTAGATATTGCGTATTTAACGACACATCGCGCATGTATCTATTTTTGAAAAATAGATTCTGATTGATGAAGAACACGCTTATGTTGAGATGGTGGGAGAATACTGTAAATGTCTCGGCAAACGTTTTATCCATCTCCAACATGAGATCGTCAATTACAATGATTGTATGTTCATTTCCCTTTAACGAATTAACGTCATATACGCCTTTGTGGAACAAAATATCATCTTGGTACTCGTTGAACACTGATTGCTACGTCGAATAGCACCATATAACTTTATGCACAAATTTCGAGAACATCTCTCCCTTTTATTTAATGATTTTAAGCATAAACACAGTTTTACCACATCCTGTAGGTCCAGATATAATACATGTGGATGGACTCGTGAATCTGAATTTTTCTACAGAGTCCATTTCTAACACGTCACACTTCTAAGTGGGTCATTTACAAAATATTACAAATTTTGAGTGCTGTTCCTTATATTTTGCTTTCTTCTCCCACAGAATCGTGAATGACGATGAGGTAGAGCATCCCATCATTGACATTACGGATGACCTCGACGACAGTGTAGTTGTGATCTCCTCCCCTGCCAACGAATCCTTACCAGCGATACCGGTAGCACGTCCAAAGCGGAAGTGTGAGAACCCCACGTCAGGTATAAAGCGACCGAAATACGCGCCTGTTGCACAAGTAATAGATCCCCAACCCTCAACCTCTTACGCAACAACCCCCCACAGCAGCACCTCCCGCTAATATATCCCCTTATTCATCCGCCACAGTTGCCCCCCGTTCTGCTGAGGATGATATAACGTTCGAGTTGGTGCGCTCCGCAGCCCCTACCCGAGCCTTGACTAGAAATCGGTATAGAGTCAGGGTCGACCCTAGAGCCATGTATAGCAATGGAATTGAGCGCGGGCTACGCCGGGTTGTACAGCGTATTGTAGAGTTTGCTCTTCAGAATCGCGACGAGCGTGAGGTCAGGACGAGTCTGTCCTTTGGATTCGGGTCAGATGACGGTGATGTAGACGATTATTGGGTGATAGTGCCATTTAGACGTTTGGCGGCTGAAGATGTAGAATATATATTAGGATGTATAATGCAAGCCGCCCAAAGTAGTATAGCCTTCAATATGGACAACTTCACGGTAAATATTGACCGTGTATTCCGTGTTGCGGGTCATAGTGCCATACCGTATACTCTTAACTTCAATTCTCCGACTATTTACCGAAAGCATATAAACGTCGATCGTGGTTGCGGCTTTATAGCAGTACTCTTAGCACGTATGTTTACTGTACAAAATACACGGACTCAAAAAATTTGGCTGTCTACGGTCGTGGAGCGTGCCCGTAAACTAGCTGTAGACTGTGAACTTGAATTTGACTGTAATATGGGTCCTGAAGAGCTGAGAAGGGTAGAACAGGAAATGAATGTCCGCATAGTTGTATTTGGGTTGGATGATCGTCGTAGGACTGTGTATGTTTTTAAAAGCTGTGTGAGAGATCGTACAAGACCCTACTTATTTTAGGATTGTCAGGGACAACGTATCTCCCCATCCGTAATATAAGGTGGCTTTACGCGAGTTATGACAAAGTCGAAAATATGGGAGACATCATGATTTGTGTAAGGGGTGCCTCGAGTTTGCGGATGATATAGTGAGACATTGTAAAGAATGTCACATGGTATGTGAGCAGTGTAAAAGCACCAAATGTGAAAGCCGTGTAGTTGAAGCTGAGAAGAGAGACTGTGATGTGTGTAGACGCACATTTTTCAATAATAGCTGTTTTGATTTCCATAAATCAATTGGCACGTGCAGGAAAATGAGAATCTGTGAATGTGGTATGTTTCACACAATGGATAATTGGGGGAAATTTAAGCACAAGTGTGACGTAATTCACTGTCCTACATGCCAGGAGGAATATAAGGCGGATGGAGTAAAGCATGTATGTTATATGAAAGATGCTAAGCCTAAAAATAACCCTTGTATAACTATATACTACGATATAGAAACATATACGAACGCTGAAACCAAAGAGGTAATTCCACATTTACTTGTGAGCCAGACCATCTGTGATGAGTGTATGGGTATCGAATGTGACGAGTGCCCCAAATGCGGTAAACGGACAAACGTTTTTAAAACGAATGTCCGCGATAGTCCTGTGAAACTATTTGTGTCCTATATTGTCAAGTTAGCCGACAAGTTAAAAAAAATGACTGTGTATATTCTCGCCCATAACGGGGCAAAGTTTGACACGCAGTTCCTTTATAAGGAGTTGCTTGAACACGAATCCTCTGAGATATTTACAGGTGATCCATTGAAAAGAGGCAACAAATTAATACAGATGCAGATAAGAGGCAATGTACAATTTAAAGATACTTTATTATTCACACCTTGTAAATTAGCAAAGCTACCCAAGGTGATGGGAGTAGCAGCTAAAGTTTCCAAAGGATACTTCCCTTACACTTTCCTCACCAGCGAGACTTTAAACTACGTAGGCCCACCACCGCCCAAACATTATTTTGACTGTATGGACGAATGTGAAGACTTTGATCGATACTACAACAGTAGCCCTGTTCAAAAATCAACTTTTTCTTATTTTCATAGGTTTCTGTACTTTTTCCCATGCTTTTTGACCTGAAAAGGCCGAAAATCACAACCATTTTGACCTAGGTTGTTGGGAAGCATTGCCGCATGGAGCTTTAAGTTTTCTGCCTTGAAATCGGCCAAAAGCACCAGTTCCGGGGTCCCTTGAATCATGTTTTGCACTATAACTTTTTATCTAAACAAGATAGAGCAACAAAATAGGCACCAAATTAAAGTGTTTTTAATCCTCTTTCTAACTTATACAATTATGATAGTCTTGGAACAAGAAATGGCACATTGGTACATACAAAGATTTCAGAAATATCACAAAATTCGTTTTCTCACACTCAAGGCAGACAAGGCGCCTTATTCATGACACAAATTTGAGATTAACATTTTGTCACAAGTCTAATCGATCAAGAAGTGAAAGCATTACATGATGATTAATTTCATAATGACATTTACACAGTCAGTTGTTGAGAGTTTGTTTCTTGGAGCTGTCAAAGCGGCGTCTGTTGAACTCCACAGCTTGAAGGAGATAGTCCCTTTGCTTGGCATCTGTTGTTATGACATTTGCAAAGTCGCTCATCATCTTGACATCACGTTCAGCAATGTCATTCACCGCTTTCAGATTCTTAACATAGTCCAACGCTTTTCTGTAGTCCTCATTCTGTGGCCAAGACGTGACAGGTTCCAGAAGCCACTCGGATCCAATGTTCAGTGTGTCCAGCAGGAAATGTGATTCTGGGCCAATGAGATCAACCAGGGTGGTCTTAGCTGTGACTCTTTGGAATAGAGGCTTTCCTGTTCTGAAGCTGTCTGGCTTCTCAGTGGCATGTAACTGGGCAGCAATGTCGTGCTTCAATGTGTCACTCAATCTACTGCTGAACAGGGCAAATGGCACGACTTCCTGCGTCAGGTACCATTTGTGGTTTTCCATCTTATTAAGTACTGCATCAGCAAGCTCTGGGTCAGTTTTCTTGTACTTCAACATGTCCTGGATTAGACTTAGATCATTCACGGGAGCATCTGCAGCAGACATTGACATCATCCATACAGGAGTGTGTAGAACAGCGCAAGGAAGGTGTTGAGTCTTTCCAGCTTTGATACAGTGTCTTCGTCGTACTTAAGTTGATCTGCAAACATCAGCATTTTCATGGAGTACAGGTTTCTGGCCATCCATCTGGCCTGATGAATGGCGCCTGGTCGACTCCAGTGAATACCTCGAGGAGGCGTTCCTCCAAGAACAATGACTGTCAGTTCAGCCATTTCCCTGTAGTCGGCTCTTGGAAGCCTTTCTGCTGTTAGAATGTCTTGGAGTATTTCTTCACTGTTCTTCTTCTTTTCCTTCAGCCATTTGCTGTTGATAGCCAGCATCTTTGGGTTTTCCTTGGACAAGTCCGTCCAAACATCCTTCAGATGCTCAAACCAGGGATTATCTGGCCCCTTCACCTTCCCAAACAGCTTCTCCCAAACTGCTCCTACTAGGATTTCCAGGATGTGATGTCGACAGGCCAGCCAGATAAAACACCTTTTTGTTCAGCATTTTCTCTAGCAGTTTGGCAGCTCCTCTGTGAACTCCACGTTACTGGATGTAGTCTCAAAAACAAGGGCAGTAACATTATCCGTAAGTTCCCATGTCTCCAGTAAATCCATTGAAGCCTCAGCCTGAGCTGTGCCAGAAGAATTGTCGATGACAGGTACTCCCAATAACTTTCCTTCAGTGTATGAAGGTGGACCAGACACTAGCACAGCTAAAGTCTCTGAGGTACTTCCAGGTTCACTGCCCAAGACATCTTTGAGCAACTTTCCATCCCAGTGTAAGGCACCGTACTGTGGGGGTTTTTCACAAAACTTGGACATGTGACTCTGGCTGATATTATACCTGGACAGCATTCTGTTGCGACGTGTTGTTGAGGTTGAGATGACGAAGTTATCCAGATCAGCCCCTCCAGCTTTCAAGGTGGCAGAAACCATGGCAGTAACTTGATTGTCTGATAAACCAAGACGATCAGCTGTATTGCAGATGACATCACATTCCATGACCTTCCTTGGAAACGTCAAAGTCACACTAGTCACAGTGTCTTGATGGTGAGAATATCCAGGACGAGGCTGATGGTAATCCATGTCCTCTGTGTTAGCGTCATTGTCAGTTGAGTCACCCCAGGTAATGTCATCCGCATGAACAACTGCCTCTTGTTCTGCTGCAGCTGTAAAATAGTACAACATGTTAAGACAGTAATTGTTAAGTACATGCTAAATATCGCAATGGAGTAAAACTTAAAACTTTTTGTAACGTTCAAAGTAATTAGTTTTACCTTGTTCTTGTCTATGCTGCAGTCTTTCATTCCTCGCTGCTTGCTGCAGGGATCTTGTCTCAAAAATCTTGTCATGACCAGACATATGACCTTTCCTCTCAGTCTTTTGGTCTTCGTAGAACCTGATATCCTCATCTTTCTTCTCTCTGGATAACAGTCTGTTGTTCTGTATTTCCTGGATTGCATCTGGAGCTCCTATATCGAACAGGCTGTCTAATTCCAGCACAAATGCTCCTCTTTTTCCTCCAGGGTTACTTGCTCTTCCTTTGCTTTTCACCAGAGCACGATGTTTCTCATGTAGTTTCATGAAGAGCTTCATTGCGTTGTACTTGGTCATTGTCTTGATCCTAGCCATCTGCCAGAATGGGATGATAGATTCAACTGTTTCATATGCAAGGTCTTGAACCATGGGCCTCCCTGCATTTTCCGGTAAATTCTGAAGTTTAAGGAAATACTGGAACGCCTGTCTGTTGGTTGGAAGCTGGGAACCACTGATAAAAGCTGAAGGGTATCCAACCAGGAAAGTTTCAGTGAGAGATCTGGTAGATGGCCCAGTTGACACCTGCCTGTGGACAGTACGTGGAGGTTCTGAGATATCAACTGTGCGCCCACGGAGCTCCCTCAGCTCCTTGCTTAATGCCATTGTGAAGTTGTAACTTGTAGATGGTTTTCTAGATTCTGATTGAGTTTCTGTTGTTTCCTGAAAAATGATAGATATTATTATTATTATTATTATTATTATTAATTATTATTTATTTATTATTATTATTATTATTATTATTATTTATTAATTTTATGCTCTTTCATTTGATACCTAATTTGTTGCTCTATCTTGTTTAGATCAAAAGTTAAAGTGCAAAACATAATTCAAGGGACCCCGGAATTGGCGCTTTGGCCGATTTCAAGGCAGAAAATTTAAAGCTCCATGCGGCAATGCTTCCCAACATCCTAGGTCAAAATAGTTATGATTTTCGGCTTTCTCAGGTCAAAAAGCATGGGAAAATGTACAGAAACCTATGAAAATAAGAAAAAGTTGATTTTTGAACAGGCCTACTACAACAGTTTTAATGAAAGTAACCCTTATAACACTGGTATGCCTATGAAATTGTTTTGTCTGCTGTGAGGGTTTTTTCAACTCATATTATATAATTCGACCATGCTGAATTCGAAAATGACATTGGTTTTCCTCAATCAGGTCAGGTTTTTTCTCTATTGGCCATTTATTATAAGTCCAATTTTATCCCCAAATTTATTGATTTTTTTAGCTTAAACACTGTAGATACGAGTAATATTATAAGAACACTCGTGAAAAATGAAAACATTGTGTGAATAAATACTTTTATTCATACAATGAATATGGAAAAAAGTTTATTGAGGAAGGAATGAAGTTTTTTTGGCTTTCCGTCTGTGTTTTTCTTCGGGCACGTCTCGCTTCAAACACCAGCAATAGTCCGCCAGCATATTGATATCCCAGTTTCCTGGTACCTCTCTTCCATTATTTTGATATCTTGGTGAAATCGTTCACCCTGTTCCTCACTATAATCCCCGCAATTTTCAGGAAAATAGTCCAAGTGGGACCACAAAAAGTGCATTTTTATGGACATGAGCGACCCATGAGCTTTGAAAGCTTCCATCAAGTTTTCGACAACGGACTCGTATTCTGGACTTCTACGCTTGCCAAGAAAATCAGTGACAACTGATTTGAATGCCTGCCAGGCATTCTTCTCAGTTGGAGTCATTGCGTTTTCGAACTGAGTATCCTTGATCAAAGTTCGAATTTGAGGACCATCAAAAACCTCAGCATTTAGTTTAGTATCAGATATATGAGGAAATTTACTCTCGAGATATCGGAATGCTGAACCCTCCTTATTCATTGATTTGATGAAATTTTTCATCAAGCCCAGCTTAATATGAAGTGGTGGGAGCAAAATTTTTGTTGGTGGTACAAGGGGCACTGAAACGACATTATGCGACCCAGGTTCAAAATTCTCTCTGGATGCCCATTCACGCTGTGCATAGTGCTTCTCATCCGCTCGGCTATCCCATTTGCAGAGGAAACATGGGTATTTCGTGTATCCCCCTTGCATTCCCAATACAAATGCCACAATCTGAAAAAAAATGAAAATATTTAAAGAATTTAGAGAATTTGTTCTATCAGATAAAAAAATCTATGCATTGGACTGTATCACTTCTGGGGAAGTTAAGTGTTCTTATACGCTCTCAAATAACCTTTGGAAAAACAACATAGTCAATAGCAATAGTTTACTTATGATATTAGTTACCTTCAAACCTCCACAGATCCTCCAGTTATGTTGGTCGTATACGAGAGCATCCAGTAAAATTTTCATGTTATCGTAGCTCTCAGTAAGTTGTACGGAATGTGCTACAGGGACTGATGCAACCCTATTCCCAATGTTGAGAAGTACTGCTTTCAAACTTCGTTTAGACGAGTCTATAAATAGCCTCCATTCTGATGCGTTATATGGCAGGCCCAAGGATTCGATTAGCCCCTCAACATTGCAGCAGTACACTAAGGAAGAGGTATTTTCGTGCACTGCAAAAAACTTGCGGAAATTCTTCCTCTCGTTTCCTATACCAGGAGAATGTTGTTCCCGAGCCAGCAAGTTGTCCTCTCGAAGTCGTGAGCCCAAGATCTCGGCAGCTAATTTGGAAAGTCCTAAATCCCTGGTAAGATCATTAAGTTTGGCCTGGTTGAGAGGCCTCGGCTCATTTGAAGCGGTATTTTGAGGTATATACGACTGGGACTGGTCATTGGCATTGGTCATTGATTCATCATCAGAATCATCGAAGTCCAGGGTTTGAGGTGGGTCGGGTATTGGAATTCCAGGACCATGGGGTACAGGTCTCATAGCAGAAGGAATGTCAGGGTAAACAACAATGTATTTATTCTTCTTGTTAATCCTGAAAATAGAAACACAAACATGGATATAAAACTTGCATATGAAATAGAAGAAGCATTCAGACAGTGGCGGCTCGTGAGGGAAGGCTGCGGTCTGTAAGATATGAAATAGGTCGATGGAGTCTGTATATTTTCTTTCTTTTTCATTCATATTGTCCCTTCGGGGACAATATGAATGAAAAAGAAAGAAAATATACAATCATTGTATATGTAAATGTAACTTGTATAACAATATGTATGTGTAAATGTATTTTCTATAACAATATGTATATGTAAATGTATGATTACCATTATGGTGATATATATGCTATATATGGTGAATATTACATTATGGTGAATATTATGTCAAGTTTCATACGAGGATTTCAAAATATTTAAGAAAAATAAATTTATAAGCCCACCTTGGAGGTTTGTCATGCAGAAATAGCAATCTGTCACGTGATCCTTTCCTTCTCTCCAAATCATGGGAATTCCAAAAGGCAAAGATTTCGCTCTGCCTTTGCTCCATCTTCTCAAATTTTCAATGCACGTCTTGCAGCACATATGAGGGGCGAAATTTTTGTCCTGGTCCCCTAGCTTAATTCCAAAGTATGCTCTATACATTGTCTTCACAAATTTAGTGATTTGGGACTGGTTATTTGGCATGGTAACCGTCCCACATATGTAGCAGAATCTATTGGGATCATTTTTACATGCTCTATTCATTATGAAATATTTTATCTATATGCCTGAAAAGCAAAAAAAGATATTATACAAGTGAAACAAGTGATGAAGTTATATTTTTATTTAGTTACTGCTACTTCAACAGATTTTCAAAACTGGAATTACTTTGATCTATGATTTTTTTATTAGAATAATAAACTTAACATACCGTTACTATTATTTTGTCAATCAGGGAGGGCGTCCCTAGTGGTAACACTGACTGCAGCTGTTCACTGTTGATTGCGTCTCTCGGGTATGTGGGTGTATTGTTTACTGTTTGTTTATTTTACGTTAACCTAAGCTAACTAGTGATTTCTCACTGATAATTATGGTAAGTTGGAATCCAAAGCAGTGTGACATTACTCCAAAAAATATTCTATAAATCTTTAATTTATAGTTTCATATTATTCCATATTTAAATGTATATACAGCAGAATACTGTAATTTATATGATGAGCAAGCTAAAAGTCAATATAAGTAAAATTGAATAATAATTGTAAATACACTCCAATATTTCAATATCTTCATCTCTTTTGAAAATCTTGCAATAAAAACATGCCTTTTTACAACAAATTTTCATTTATTTTCTTTAATCAGCTTTATATACAAAAATAATGCATTGAATTTAATGGAATTTAAGAATATTTACCACATACAATTTTAAAATTTCTTTGTGTGTGTATACATATATATAGCCTATATGACATTGCGGATTTCATTTTTAAAAATGTTAGGGGAGTGCCCTTTTTTCAACTGAGCCCCTGCCCTTCTGAAAGTCTGTGCACGTCACTGATGATAAATGTTACTGTTCCAATTCCGCTTTGACAAAATCACGAAAAATTCTATTTTACTTATGAGGCCATAGCCGGATAACCTGAGCTGATTGAGAAAAACGGATTGCAGATTCGAAATCAGCAGGAAAAACTCTATAAGAATCACTTACAAAACCCTTGACAGCAAAATTGATGCATACCAGTGTAATATAGCTGATGAATGTGAGCGTTATTGCGTGAATGATGTGCACGTGCTTAGAGTATGTTTCCAGGCCTTTAGAAGGATGTACATAGCCCGTTTCAAATGCGATCCACTGCAAGTCGCAACCACCATCGCATCATTATGTTTTACGGTGTTCAAGAATAACTTCATGCCTAAAGACACCTTAGCCATTATTCACCGAAACAACCCCCGCAGTTACGGACACAAGGCTATTTACTGGCTCATACACCTACATCAACAGACAGGTGTATACATAAAGCACGCCCGCAACACGGGTGAAGTACCCATTAAGATTAATGGACGTGTTTTTTGGGTTGATGGGTTAAGTGAAAACCGTGTCACTGGTGTGAAGACTGTGTACTCCTTTAACGGTTGTTGGTGGCATGGATGCCCCCGTCCTGAGTGCGGAATCGCCGGAGATATCCACGGTAAATCTCCTGCCGACTGTCTTGCATGGACCCGCACCCGCGATCAACTTATAGGATCACAGTTCACTCACAAAGTCTTGTGGGAACATGAATATGATGCACGGATGGAGACAGACGAGGTGTACCGTGAGGAAATAAACACGATCAAGCGTTCAATGGTGCTGGATCCTCTCAAATGTGGTGATAGCTTGTTTGGAGGACGTACAAATCCATTCAGACTATACTTTCCACCTACGGAGGGCGTGAAGCTCCATTACTACGATTTCTGTTCTTTATACCCATACGTGATGAAGAACAATCCGTACCCCGTGGGCGCTCCTGAGAAACTGGTGGGACCTAACCTGCCCTCCATCAATGAATTTTCAAGAAATTTGAATGATCGTTACTTTGGGCTCTCTTTCGTAGACGTACTCCCCCCACGCAATTTATGGATGCCAATCTTACCTGTCGTTATCGACGACAAGCTCATGTTTCCCCTGTGCGTGAAGTGCGCGGAAGAGGATAACGGCGATTGAACCATATACCCCACCAGCGTAAGATCAGAGGCGTATATACAAGTCCTGAGCTGGCCCTAGCCGTACGCCATGGTTATAGAATACTGAAGATACATGAGGTATGGAGGTTTCAGAAGCTACCCAACCTTTTCACACCATATATAAACGCCTTTTTGAAGGATAAGGTTGAGGCATCAGAGTATCCGCGAGGAGTTGATACCGAAGATGAAAAGTCTGCCTATATTCAACGTAACCGCGACCGCGAAGGTATACAACTTGATCGTGTCCAAATTGTAAAGAATCCTGGCAAGCGCTTTAGTGCAAAGTTGTTCTAAACAGTCTATGGGGAAAATTTGCGCAGAATACCGGCAAAGGGAACATTCATTTGGCACAAAGTTATAGCGATGTCTGGGATTATGCCAATGCTCCCGATAAAGAGGTCATGGAGATCGTGAATGTAGGTAATACTTACATAATAAAGTACAACAACACTGAATTTGCCACAGATACCTCAAGGGTTACAAACATACCTGTGGCCAGCTTCACAACAGCCTACGCCCGTATAAAACTTTGGGGTCTATTGCATTCTCTTGGACGGAGAGTATTGTATGCCGATACAGATAGCGTGATATTCACAGAGAGGGAGGGTGAATACATGCCCGCTATTGGGGAGTTCCTCGGCGAGCTCACTGATGAGATCAAGGATGAGTATGGGGACAACGCATACGCCGACTCTTTTGTCTCAACAGGACCTAAAACTTATGGGGTACGGGTCAGGGTGGGGAGGAAATGAAATATATCGTGAAGGCAAAGGGTATTACGCTCAACCATGCGAATCGGCGGGTTGTTAACTTTGAATCGTTGAAAGATCTAGTGTGTTTGGACGATGATGAGGGCGAACGACCTCCCCAACTAATTGTAGGCACCCACAATTTTCGGCGCAGAAGCTGGGGGGCGTGAAGGAACTTAGGGGTACGAAGGTGTGCCGTAACACCTATAGGAAACGTTACCAGTCACCTGGTACCTATGATACCGTACCCTTTGGATACCATAACGTTTGATGCTTCTATTGTTAACTGACACGTATTTGTCTTGTATATAATCGTATCTATTGATTTATTACACGTATTTTATTTGTAAATATATATATATAACTTGAATATCTCGTTTATTAAATCGTATTTGTAAATATATATATAACTTGAATATCTCGTTTATTAAATCGTATTTGTAAATATATATATATTATATATATATTATATATATATATATATATATATATATATAATATATATATATTATATATACTTGAATATCTCGTTTATTAAATAAATCATGTTTCAATTAGCGTTTTACTTTCTCCTTTGTGTGTGTGTGTGTGTGTGTGTGTGTGCGTGCGCAGGTGAAAGTTCTAAGCTCCGCCCACTGTAAGACCGTGACTCATGCTACTATCTGGGAGTCCCTGCGTGGTCAGTCGACTGCAGTAAGCCCGAGAGATCAGACGTGTATTCAGAAGAAAAGATCAGACGTGTATTCAAATGGCTACCTTTAATATTGCTTGTACAACGTTTATGAAATGGTATTCAGCAAAGTGCCAGGATGTGGTGGATACCGAAAAACTTCCTATTCCTCCCTCCTATGCCTCTTTTAAAACCACATTGGATTGTGCGAAGTTCCAAGATGTACAAATACTCTACGGATGTTCTGGTGAGACCGTTGAAGGCTTTCGTTGCACAGACGATGTGCTGAAGTATACTGCAGAGCTAAACTTTATAAAGTCTCACATACACCGTGAAGTAAAAGAAACAACGCGTGCAGAAGAGAAGCAGCAGGTATGGATAATGAGTCTTGCGGATGGGTGGTGTGACAAGCGGTATTACGTCATGCTACACCATGTCGATTACTCATACCCTACGACTGAAAATGTGAATCTCGTGATCATGGACAATCTTAAGTATTTTTATCACTATATTAACGTATATCATGATGAGGTTCGTAGTGAGGTTGTGGCTAGTGCCCTGCGTGAGTTTTTAACAGACTTTAGAGACGAGTATCGTTTGATGGGCAGAAAGGAAAAATATGAGCATATGTTCCTCTCAAATAGTGCGCCGGAGTGTGAAGATGTTTAGTAAAACATAAAATGTGCCTAGTTCTTATCCTGAGGTAAACTGTCTGGTGCGTAGGCTGGTAGTGATGAAATTAATTCTTGTACCGGAAAAACAAATATGTACAACAATTCGGTACGACTCGCGGATCATACGACGAACAACCCATTCACGTATCATCGAGTCAGCCGCCCGTCGAACCGTTCCTGCCTACCTGCGTGCCTCACACGGCTCATAGTTATCTCAGAGCTTGAACCGAGTGGACGTGCGCTCCTCGAATACGATGGAACTTCCTTTGAGCAGCATTCTCAACGCCTCGTACGATGTGTCCGTGACGAAATCGTTGCGCGTGTTCAGGCGTAATTCCGGTACCGTTAGCTATGTACTGGAAACGGAATGTAGACAAACAAACAAACGGGTTTATTTAAGTGTCGAGGAGATGAATAGAATCTTCGTGATAGTTGAGAAGTGGAGTGAAGATCGTTATAAAATACCTGCTAACGTAGGTACAAGAAGAGAGCAGATTAGTGACGCACCCTCATACGCCGTTGTATGTACGTTGTGTATAAATAACGATCGGCCGTGCATTGATATACGGCTGATGTGGAAGAATGCTTCTGATAATAACGCTCTTGTTCCTACGCGAAACCGTTTCATCCTCGACAGAATGTTTGAAATCGTCGGATTCCGCAAGCTGAAACCTATATTAGACGCGCGTGTTACGGATATGCTTTATTTTGATACAGTACTTGAATACGCATACACCGCTCTGCTCGATGGGTTTACCGAGTGTAGGGCTGGTGAGAATGTTTATTTAAAAAGTTTAGACTCTTTGAAATACCATGAACTTTGGTACAAAGCAATTGATCGGTACAAGGCTGAGCTCACCTACACCGTTCACCCTGAAGAACTATTTCTTTATATAACGCGCAGTTGTCGTAACGATTTAGAAGATTATTTCAATTGCCGCTATGTTGAGTGAGTTCACGATTGAAAAGCTCGAGTCGGTAGAAATAAACCCTCGATTGGAAAAGCGTGTTTATAAACTTGTGTTTAATAATGTAGCTAACGATGAACTCTTTGTGCGTGCTTTTGATTGTATTCTAGACGTATTTAAAGATGACTTACCAACCGGTTGTAAAGTGGGAACAAAAATAGTACTGAACGATATGAAAGCCCTTCATATCGAATACAGGTTTCCCTATACTTTAAGCGGTGAAATATTATTAAGCCGCATATACTGCGTAATGCAGAGCAATAATGATGTAATTGTAAACTCGATTAAGTGCGAGTTTAGTATTTTGAAAAAAAAGTGAAATGTATTTATATATTTTGCTGATATTTCTCCTGTACTGTTATGATTATATGCATATTTCTATTATTATTGAAATGTATATTTATTTCTATATATCTCCTAATGTTGTGTATATATTTTTTTATTATATACATATTCTATTATTATTGAAATGTATATTTATTTCTATATATTCCTGTACTGTTATGATTATATGCATATTTCTATTATTATTGAAATGTATATTTATTTCTATATATCTTCATAATTGTGTGTGTGTGTATATATTTCTTATTATTGAAATGTATATTTATTTTCTATATATTTATAATAAACAGAATGATGCAATGTTGTTTTACTTAATTCTAATTATAACATGTTACGCCTTCTAAACCTACTAGCGGAATTCTAAATGTATACAATGGTATCTGGCAATGCTAAAAAGTGGTATCTGGCAACTGAATATATGGCACGAAATCTTTAATTGTTTAGTGAGACAGCTCACCATAATAATGCTAAAAAGTGGTATCTGGCAACTGAATACATGGCGCATAGCGGAATTCTAAATGTATACAATGGTATCTGGCAATGCTAAAAAGTAGGCGTCTATAATAATGTATACAATGGTATCTGGCAACATGACAACTCAAGCCATTTACGTCTTCTAAGCCAACTGGCTGATTAGGAGTCTATAATAATGTATACAATGGTATCTGGCAATGCTAAAAAGTGGTATCTGGCAACTCTAGCCATTTACGCCTTCTAAGCCTACTGGCTGATTAGGCGTCTATAATAATGTATACAATGGTATCTGGCAACTCAGTCTTCGATTAGAATTAAATATATAGCACAAACTGAATACATGGCGCTATCTGGCAACTCAAGCCATTTACGCCTTCTAAGCCAACTGGCTGATTAGGAGCCTATAAAACAACGCCTACTCGGCTGAAGTCTTAATATGCACTTGGCTCCTGCCAGGTGAACACCTCTCCTCCTTTCTCTCCTCCTTCTTTCTCTTGGTGGAGAACGCCGCCTCCAAGTTTTCCTTGTTGCACCTGCAGCATCCCCCCTTTGGGGTAATTTTTTTGCAACACCCCCATTTGCAACAACCCCCACCCACTTTGCAACAACCCCCACCCCTCTTTGCAACATTACGTAATCACTTGCAACATTCTTGCACTCTCCCCTTTTGCGGCTATACTACTACAATGACATGAATAACTGTGAAGCTCGACTATTTATTTAATTTAATTTGGCCCTTAAGCTTTAGGCTTTACTGGGCTCTTATTAAAAATAAGCAGCTAGTTGTAAATAATAGGACATAAATTGATTAACTATTCATCTGTCACAGAATTATCCCACTGATCGCATATGGAGTGTTTTCAAGGTCATATCGTTGTTGTACAATGTACAAGTCACAACATGAATAGAACTGTCCCTCACTTTCAGTCCTCAGTTGCCTCTTAGATGTCATAGACGGTGGTTTGCTGTTATTGCTCTTGTACCTACTTCATAGTTATTCTACTAGACGAATACTACAGTTTAACTGTAAGTATGGATTATTGATTATTACAATTATTTATTATTATCATATTCTTCTGTCTAATTATGTTGTAATCCTATGAAATATTTTTTTATTGAATTTTAGAACATCGAATGACTAAACTTTGAAACATCGTAATTGATATAAAATACTTAAATGTTTTTCTTTCTCTTCAGATATTCCTAAGATGCCAAAATTGAAGACAAGAGGTCATTCGTCATGCCACTTGAGCCTGTTAGTCGGTACAGGCAAGGAGCTTCCCGTATCAGAACTACCAACAGTGCGAGACATGCTTAGACTAGGGTTACTCCTTCGTGAACAAAATACAAAGGATAGAAGGAACTACACAGAGAAAGAGCTCATAAGGGACATGATTCCCCCTCTTCTGCATCAGTGGAAAAAAGCTAATGTTATTCAAACCACCTGTACTCAATCAGTATAGAACTATTGAGCTAAAATTAACAAAGCTGTGGCACAAAGCAGTTGAGACATCACTTGGTAAAGGAAAACCAGCAAAGAAAAATAAATTTATGCACACACTTGATACTCTTCTTGACATTTTTAACTGCCAGTGTTTCATAGACTTGTGTTCTGAAGCCAATTGTTCTCCCTCATGCAGAAGAGAACCTCACCCTCACATTGATTGTTGCTGTCTTCGTGAGAAGAAGATCCCTGTTTTGGAGCTGGCTTTCATAAAGGCGCAGAGAACAAAGGCAGGAGGCCAAGGAAATATGTAGATTGGTTCGGCAGATTATTCAGAAACCAAGAAATAGATTGTTATTGCTAAGAAAAAAGAGAAAATCCGAGAGAGGGAAGAAAGGAAGAAAAAGAAGAGTGAAGAAGCCACCCAAAGAGATGAAGGGCTCTATCAAGAGGTTTCTTACTTCTTTGAAAGCTCTTCAGATGAACAGAAAGAAGCAACATCAGATGATAGCTCCAAATGCCATCTGAACCTTCGCCGAAGAGAATGAACTACAACACTAAAGACATCTCAAACATTGCCCTTGCCAGTATTCGCCACCATACGGGGCTACGAGAGACTGCAGAGATTGCTACTGCCGCTTGATAGATGCAGGCCTCATCAGCCGAGAGGATACATCCTTAGTGATAGATCATAATAAGATAAGAAGCACAAGAAAAATAATGAAGGAAATATCTGATCAGCATGAAAAAGATTTGAAGGAGGAAGGTCTCTCTTGCCTTTTGTTTGATGGAAGAAGAGATGACACAAAAGTTCTCCTAGAGTTAGAGGGAATGGACAGAAAGTTTCCCGTCTTATCAAAGAAGAACACTACTCTGTGTGTTCCGAACCTGGTGGCCGCTATTTGTTTCACTTTGTTCCTGAAGCAGAAGTAGAAGGCAAGAAACATGCAGAGGCAATTGCTGATCAAATATATGTTGGTTTCAAGAAAGAACTTGACAGTTCACTGCAGGCCGTTGGTAGAGACTCAACTGCGGTGAACACTGGATGGCAGGGCGGTTTATGACGCATTTAGAAAAAACTTGGAAGAAGGCTTGTTTGGATTGTATGTGATTTGCACACAGGGGAACTACCTCTTCGTCGTCTCATCCAGGAACTTGATGGTCCTACAAAGAGCAACAACAAGTGGTCAGGCCCCCTTGGCAACATGCTAGATGAAGCAACGGATTAGAAATAAATACAAAATTTCCAAGGTCGAAGTAGGCCCTCCCCTTCCAGTGTTGTCTGAAGAAGTTATCAAAGACCTCAGCACGGATCAATCTTACGCTTATCGTATTGTTCAAGCAATCAGATCAGGAGAGTTGCCTCAAAATCTGGCTCTCTTGGAGATTGGACCCGTAAGTCACAGTCGTTGGTTAACTACACGATTCGTTTCTGCAGGATTTGGGTTTCCAAACATGCACTGAAGAGCAAAATGCTACAGAATTTGATATTGATTGTTGAATTTATTATTGGGTTTTATCTTCCTCACTGGTTCAATGTAAACTTAATCCAGTGTGGATGGAGGGGCCCAACCACATCTTGTTTCAATTACAGCTACTGAGAACCCAAAGGAAAGTAGTGGTGGACATCGTGTTACCTGTGGTGAGAAGGTCCGCTTGGTACGCTAGGCCAGAGGCAGTTTTGCAAGCAATACTCTGCAGCCAATGTATGAGTTCGGAAGTTTTGGACCACTGACAACATGTATAACAAATAAAGATTTAACACCACAACTTAAAGAGGCCCCAATGCAAGTGCCAAAGTGGCCTTCTCACACTCAGAGTGTGGAGAGATGTGTGAAAATGGTCACAGAAGCAGCTAGTCAAGTTTACAGTCACGAGAGCGAGAAGGCTACATCAAAGCGCAAGTAGCAAGCCGAATGCTGATGTCAAGGAACCGCAGCAAAAATGACATGACTGCATTGGTTACTTTCAAATAAAGACTCTGAATGATATCTTATTGCCACTTTAAATGTTGATAGGATGTTTGCGCACATTTTTTATTTTGTTACGAATTTACGGAAAAATGGAATTTTTGAATTAAAATTGATTAGGTAGGAGTTATTTTTTATTGTTTTTGAAGCAAGGATATTATTTTGTATGCCAAATGATTACATTAAATTGCTACCAAATCACATGATTTTCAATTTAGTCATTTCACCCCCAAAATTGACACACCCTAGTGGACATTAATCCTAGATTTTTGTTAGTATGCCATTATTAATCGGGATTTCAACTTAGTTTTAAACAAATTTACATTCACAATATTTTTTATATCGGCATGCAAGTCATTCCAGAGTTTCAATCGAATGAAAATGGGTAGTTTTTGAGATGAAGACAATCTAAATTGAGGTATAGCAAGCTTTGATCTATTTCTGGTCTGATACGAGTGGATTTCTTGATGAGTTACAAAATATCTATTTACCCATTGCAAATTAATGCTTTTGTTCTTACACTTGTAAATAAAAATAAAATGTGCCAGTTTGGTTATATCGTTGAGCTTTAGCTCTTTAAATAATGCACTAGAGTGATCAAGGAAATCAGCATCAGATAATAACCTCATTGTTCGTTTTTGGATGACAAAGATACCATTTAATGCGTTGTTAGCGGAGTTTCCCCAAACAAGGGTGCAGTATGTTATATAAGGAAGAACGAGAGCATGATAAAGAGTCAATCAAACTTGTTTAGGGACTACATTTCTAAGTTTAAACATTATAGCAACGCTCCTTGAAATCTTTTTCGCGATATAATTTACATTATCACTCCATTGCAAATTCTTATCTAGCATTACACCAAGAAATTTTGTTACAGTACACTCCTTTATGGCAATTTCATTAACATTAAGTTCATCAAGATATACATTTCTTTTATTAGTAAAAATCATGAAATTTGTTTTACTAGTATTTAGGAAGAGTTTATTGGTGGTCAACCATTTCATTACACTGATGAATTCTGAATGAAATATATTCTTAGCTGTATTAACATCTTTGCAAGAAAAAGAGACAGTTGCATCATCTGCAAACATTATGAAGTTCAGTATATCAGATGAACGTGGAAGGTCACCAAGCATTTCCGCAATACCATGAACTCGTTCTATCATTATCCTACCATACACATTCTCCACCACACTCGACAGACTTATACAGTACTTCTGTAATTCTTTCATTTTGTACAATGGAAAAATTATTGCTCTCTCCCAGTCTTCAGGCACAGTCCCATTTGTTCATACACTCTGATATGCACCACAACCACTCTAACCCTTTCAAACACCCATACGTAATCATTCCCCCAATATATCCCATCCAGACATACCGCTTTTCCATTTTTCAGCTTGAGAACTGATGCTTTCACTTTACCCATGGTTATGTTATCAGGCATTCTGTCACACGTAAAATATAAAAGACGTATGGATAACATTTTAAAAAAAGATTTTGAAAACTGCATTTTAATCATATACAGTACTGTGCAGTTTACAGTACAGGGTGTCCACAATGTCTTGTCACACCAGTAAAATACTAACTGATTTTCGTTTTTCTTTCATTTCAAATGTGTGATAACAGCAACTATACGATTGAACAACGCGTATTGGCTAGTACCTGAGTCCATGAGCGACCAACCACTAATGGCAAAACCGTTGAAAATATTCGTGCAGACTTCCAGGTCCGATTGAATCGTGCAGCTCCTCCAAAACTGCATTGTAATACAATGACTCAGTGTATGATTGGCAATATTGCTTCGAGCTGCTCGTACCCTGAAATGGGAGTATGAGCGGAATGATGTGAAAAGTGCTAAACTTTTCATCTTACTTCCACTTAAGCTATAATTATAAATGTCTCAAACATTGGTTGACTAATAGATAGATAGATAGATAGATAGATAGCTAGATAGATAGATAGATGCTCGTACCCTGAAATGGGAGTATGAGCGGAATGATGTGAAAAGTGCTAAACTTTTCATCATACTTCCACTTAAGCTATAATTATAAATGTCTCAAACATTGGTTGACTAATAGATAGATAGATAGATAGATAGCTAGATAGATAGATAGATGGATGGATTAGCAGTGATAGCACTACAGTTAAAATGTTTCCTTTTATGCCACTCGTAACTGCGTATGAGTCGAAGGACAAATAACGTTTTGTTTTCCCCATAATTCTTTTTTTTTTTAAAATTTAAGATTAATAGTTTGGCTTTCATCCAACCGTACACAATGAGGAGGGTTCTTTATTGTTTAAGTGTGTGTGTGTGTGTGTGTGTGTGTATCCCTTGAGTTATATAACAATATGAACGACTTTCATATTATTAATGACCGACCGAGGAATGATAAGAACCTAGGGCTCCAGGGGGTAGCTTCCTCCAAACACAAATTCCCCACTTCATTCTCATCCCAACTGAACGTTTGGTTATACGATTTTTCCCCCCTCCTAATTTTGTAGTATTCGAATGTTTAATATTTCGGCACTTGTTTGTCTTTTGTTTTGTACATTGTTTGTTAGATATTTCAAACACATAATTTGGTGTAATTATTTTTATACGAAACTCGTTAACTCTTTATAAAGATTATATATGAAATATCTAATTTGCCTCAAGTTTTAATGGGACAGTAAACCAGCCTGTATAATTCAATTCTGTATAGACCAGTTCCATATATAAATGACAGAAAATTATGTTTAAAATACCTAATTTGTAATTTTTTTGTAAGCAATAAACCATTGTGTTATATATATATATTATATATATATATTGATTCATAAATGTGTTTCATAAATCGCAGGGTGTAGTCTTGAGACAAAAGTAAAGAAAAAAGAAAAGACCATATAAACATAGATCGGAAAACCCATAAGTTTCGAGGTATAGCACGCGACAGGAAAATGAAACTCCTGAAGATTTTTTACTTTTATGCAAATACACAATATGATACATTTGCTTCATTAAAGTAAATGTTCGAAATTAACAATAGACGAGAGGGTGAGCTTGGTTTTACTGTATGGAACACCAGGTACAACAAATCGATGAATCGATACAGAATTTAAATTCTGTACCAATTCATCGATTTGTTGTACCTGGTATCTGGTACCTGTTTTATATATTTATCTATCTATCTATCTAAGTTATCTATCTATCTATCTATCTATCTATCTATCTATCTATATATATATAAGGGCCACTCAATATATTTTATTTTGTCCCACCTTTTTTTTTCTTTCCAAGTTTCCTTGTAAGTTCCAGAAATTTTGTACACAAGTAGTTACATACCTTTTCTACAAGTTTCTATTTTTGCACATAGTCTCCATTCTTTTCTATGGCTTTCCTCCACCTCGAAACAAGGGCCTCTATTCCTTGCTGGTAAAAGTCCGCTGGGTTCCGCTGGAGCCACTTCTTAACCTCCTCAACAACCTCATCGTCACTCTGAAACTTTCTTCCACAAATAGTATCCTTCATTGGCCAAAACAAATGGAAGTCTGAAGGTGCCAGATCCGGGCTGTATGGAGGGTGGGGTAACACAGTCAAGCGCATTTTTGTGATGGCCTCTCTTGTTTGCAAACTGTTGTTGTTGTTGTTTTGCCGATCAGCCCACCCTGATCGAGCAAGCCGGCGGCACGTAGGTAACCGATCGTCCTCTCCGGAGTGGACCAGATTTTCAGCGCACTAGTGATGTTGTGTTGTGTTCGTTGTTGTGCTAGAGCGGTACAGTCTGTCATAATGTGTTCAATTGTTTGTGGTGTGTCCTGGCACAGGTGGCAGGTGTCGTCTGTAGAGTTATCTAGTCTGTGTTTATATGTCCGTAAGTTGGGGTGATGTCCACATCGGAATCGTGCTAAGTTAACTCGATCCGATCTGCTCAGGCTGATCTCTGACCTGTTAATGGGTGGCGGCTTCGCACCTAGGACAGCATTCGGACCGAGTCGTGTCAGTGCTTTGTGGGTCAGGTGTTTGTGTATGTTTTTTCTGTACTGTGTGATGTCTGTAGGGCGTGGTATGGAAGGGAGTATTTGGTTATAATGTCTCTCTGGTGTTACCTTAATGGTGCGAGGTGTCGGTGCATGATTGTACATGTAGTGGCAAGGTGTTGTGGGTTAGTTGTCGCTGCTGCCATGAATTGTGTCCGCCTCATGTCTAAATGTTCCCTAACTTTCAGTATTTTTGTTTCTGTGTGCAGGTGTTCTATTGGTGTTGTTTGAGTGCATCCTGTAATGATACGAAGTGCGTTGTTTTGTATTGTCTATAAGGTGTTTATGTGTGTGTTTGAGATAATGAGTGCCCAGCATGGGCTAGCATAGTCCATAACTGAGCGAATATATTGTTTGTATATGAGTGATGTTGTTTCCTGCTGGTGTCCAAAGTTTGTGCCTGTTAGAACCCCAAGCGTGTTGTCTTGACGTACATTTGTTTTTATATCCTGAATGTGGTTTGCAAAAGATAATGATGTGTTGTATGTGACCCCAAGTATTTTGGTCCTGTGAGTGTGTGGAATATTGGTGTTGTTTAGTGTAAGCTGTGGAGTTATCTGGTGTTCTTTTGTATTGCTTGTAAGCAAGGTGATGGTTGATTTTGTGGGCGCTACTTTGAGTATATTGTGTGTGAGCCAGTCTTGTATACTGTTTATGTATGTTTTGTAGGTTATTTGTAGCGGTGTCGATGTTGTTGTGGGTGGATGTTAGAGTGATGTCATCTGCATATGATGATAAGGTAAGCTTGTTATCTATGGGTGTTGGAATATCATGCATGTATAAGTTAAACAGTGTTGGTGAGAGAACAGAGCCTTGAGGGACCCGTTCGGAAAAAGCTTGTTTTTGGATGACTTGCCATTAAATGTGACATGTGAGTATCTTCCTGAAAGATAGTTGCTCAGCCATCTTTTAGTGTTATTGTGCATGTTTGTGTTGAGTATTTTGTTTATGAGAGGGAAGCGTGGTATAGCATCAAATGCTTTACTAATGTCTATTGTTGCTAATAGTGTACGTTGAGCTGGTCGTCTGGAGTTGATGCCATCCATGATGTGCTGCGTGAGGTTAGTGAGTAATGTCGTGGTTGAGTGGTGAGGTCTGAATCCATGTTGAGTAGGCGATAGTGGTATGTGTTGGTTGGTGATTTGTAAGATTAATCTTTCTGTTACTTTGGAAGGTGTGCATAGTAAAGTAATGGGTCTATAGGAAGCTGGTTCTGTTGGATTTTTGTTTGGTTTGAGTAGTGTAATAATTCTACCTTGTTTCCATATGTCAGGAATAATACAGTGTTGGTATGAATATGTGCTGATATTTGTGAGAGCTAGTATTCCCTGTGGGCCCAAGTGTTTAAGGTGTATGTTAGATATGTTGTCTGGTCCAGTAGCCTTCGAATTCTTAATGTTTTGATGATGTTGGTGGTCTGGTCTGTATTGAAGGGTGTAATGGTCGTGTTGATCTGTAGGTTTTCTTGTGCCTGGCTGTTTGTCTGTCTTCGTGTTTCTGGTTGTTGTCTCTGTTTAAGTGACTTATCTTTGCACAGTCATTAACTAGAATGTTAGCTTGTTGTGTATATGTTGGGATATTATTTTGGCTGCGACAGATAGCCGCGTGTGAGGTGTGAATGCCGCTGTTAGAGTGGGTAGTGCTGTTTATAGTCTTGTATAGCCTGAATGTATCTGTGGAGTGGTTTAGTGTTGTTATGAATTCCTTAAATGTTTCTGTTTGTTTTTCTTTGAGTTTGTTGTTTATTTCTATGTTGAGCTGTTGTATCTGCTGTTTTATGGCTTCTGTGTGTGGTGTTTGTGTGTTATGTTTGAGGTTGTTACGTTGCCTTATGAGGTGGGCTATTTCTCTAGTGTAATTTGGGTTGTATTTCCTAATGTTGCCCTCGGGTATGTATTTGTTTGCATTATTGATGATCTGATTAAATGTCTTGAGTGTTGTATTGATGTTTATGATGGGTGTGCTGTTTAATGTGATGAATTGTTCCTCAGTCTGTATTTTGAACTGTTCCCACTCAGCTTTCTTGTAATTTCTGTAAGTGTGCCTAAGGCTGTTGGGGCAGAGTGTAGAACGTGTTGTAATGATGATGGGCAGGTGGTCTCATGACAGTTGTTTTTCTGTTCTCCAGTGTGTATGTGTTGCTAGTGAGGGGGAACAGAACGTTATGTTATGTTGCAAACTGTTGTGTGGTCTTGCGTTATCGTGCAAAAGAAGGACGTCTTCCAGTTTTCTCTCCGGTCGAACTCGCTTTATACGTCTCTGAAGTCTCTGTAGGGTAGCAATATATGCCTCTGAGTTGATTGTTTGTCCTTTCTTCATAATGTCCACCAGAATCACCCTTTCATGTCCCAGAAGATGGTGGTCATAACGTTTCCTGCAGAAGGAGCCATTTTGAACTTTTTCTTGCGTGGGATGTCTGCGTGATGCCACTCCATGGATTGACGTTCTGTTTCAGGTTCAAAGTGGTGTACCCAATTCTCATTCCCAGTCACAATTCGTGAACGGAAGTCATCCCCTTCTGTCTCGTATCGAACCAACGACTCAGAAGCAATTTCTTTTCTTTGGGCTTTGTGATCTTCAGTCAGTTGGCGAGGAACAAACCGTGAACACACTTTTGAATATCCCAGTCGCTGAATTATCGTATTCACACTTCGTTCACTAATTCCTAGCTCCAGTGATAGCTCCTTGTATGTGACGCGCCGATTTGATCGAATGATGCTGTTAGCACGTTGCACAGTGTGAGATGCGACAGCCGATAACGGGCGACCGCTGCGTGGCTCATCATCGAGGCCGGCTCTCCCTCTCTCCGATGATCTGACACGTTTAGACCAGCGTCCAACTGTGCTTCGATCAACAACAGCATCTCCGTAAACGTTTTGTAGACGTTTGTGAATATTTCCAACTGTTTCCTTCTCTGCGGTTAAGAACTCGATAACAGCTCTCTGTTTACGACGCACATCACTGTCATACGCCATTTTCGAAACTGCGTTAACCATCGGTATTATATAAGGGCGTTTAAAAGCAGTTTTATACAAGGAGGGGAGGTTCAAACTGGAAAAATCCGGTTGTGTGGAGCGCAGAAAGTTCAAACTTACGGCCCAAAAGATATTTCAGCCCCATGGCCTATTATTTAGCTATGAAAAAAGGGTGGGGCAAAATATATTGAGTGCCCCTGTTTTTATATATATATATATATATATATACTGTATATATACATATACATATATATATAGATATATATGATGAATAAAACCACGAAGGAAAGGAAACACAGAATGGTGCTCAAGCGCTTTTGTCTAATGACATCCTCAGGAACACTGAAGTACATAAAGAGTTACAGCCTATATATAAGTTACAGAAAAAAAAAATAATATATATATATATATATATATATATATATATCCAATAAACGGATTAAACATTAAAGGATTATGGGCGGAGCATACAAATTGTAAGGAATTTGCTCCTCCCACAATCCTTTAATGTTTAATTTTATTTTTTACCTCTCCGTTTATTGGATATATATATAATATATATATATTTTTTTATTTTTTATTTTTTCTGTAACCTATATAATTTATAGGCTGTAACTCTTTATGTACTTCAGTGTTCCTGAGGATGTCATTAGACGAAAGCGCTTGAGCACCATTCTGTGTTTCCTTTCCTTCGTGGTTTTATTCATCATAAATATTTTTTACGTGTTACTTTCGTGAAATAATTTTCATATATATATATATATATATATATATATATATATATATATAATATATATATATATATATATATATATATTCAAATATTAAGTTCAATAAAACTCTAAATTCAATTTTAGAATTTAGATCGTTGACATAAACGAGAACTAAAGAATATGAAAATATAAATACAGTATTTTAGATCACTAAAAGCTTCCTTCTGTTATCTTAAAACTAGACAAGACTGTTCTTATGGGGTCAAAATCCTACAGTATCTAACTTTATACTTAAAGTGAAAAGCAGCGTCGGTAGATTACAATGGGCACTACCGTTTACCCTCTAAGCCAAGTGAAGATATTGACGTCGGAGATTTGATTTCTGACGATGCTGTTAATAATAATTCATGAGTTAACGCAATGGCCCGCATTAGTTGGTCTGAGCGCTGTCAGTCAGTTTCTGGCTATTACCAAAGTAAAAACTGAGCCTTTCGAAATTGCTTAAGGAATGTTGAAATTAAAATAACAGGTTCTCATTAACTTTCTGTCTCATCAAGATATATTTTCCACAATTTTAAATGAAAATCTAACCAAAACAAACCATGCTTTACCTTCCAAAGACCATTCTCCTAAGATTGAATAGAAGTGATGGGCGTTAGCCAGAATAAAACAGTAAGGCGGGAATGCGGAAAGTTAAAGGCTTGGAGTTGCATAATAAACAGTGTCTAATTGCCCACAGGATTAGTTCCTGTCCCAAAATCCCACTGAAAAATCTCTCTCTCTCTCTCTCTCTCTCTCTCTCTCTCTCTCTCTCTCTCATCTTGTTCCATGAGTTAAATTCCCAACAAAGAAGGAATGTCCTATTCCTTGATCGAAGCATTTAAAAAATGTGGTTGGTTGAGTGGTTGCTTGATACTCATTTCGATCTAAAGCGAATTTAAGTGCATAAGACGTGGGTCTCAAGCAAGCACGAAGGAAAGAAATGCAACACCTCGGGCAGGAACGCGAGAACAGGGGGTTGCCGCGGGGGCCGCTGCCTCCACAACTTTAAAGCCGCGTGGGCGACGCCCCAACTTTTCATAGTAGCCATACTACATATGCAATCTGAGAGTATAACGGGTGATCGAAAACGTAACAACCTAACTAGCGATGATATAACACTCTTCATAAATGAAAATAAGACATTTTCGTTCTTAAACTCTTTCAAATATACTGCAATAATCAATTTTTGCGCCATGAAAACATAAGCTTTATTTGTGTTACCAGAAACAGTGGTAAAATAATTTATTTTATGTGTCTCAACCAAAGATAGCTCATTCCGTAAATCTTGAGGCAATTAACCTATGATTTTGCTCGGCTTTCAGCCTTGCTCGCAGTATCAGATGATGTGTAGAGGACAAGTGATACCTTAAAAGTTACTGAATTGAATTAAAGTTCATTCAATAACACATTTTGATATGGATACAACAGCCTTTTCAGAGACTGACGGGTGTTACTTCCAGATAAATGGTGTTATCATTTTTGTTGCTCAAACGAATTAGCACGACTAATAATTTTACTATTTACATCCTTCCAGATCATTTCCCAAACTATAAGTAATTTTGAAATCCGTGTTGGCTTCAGTTTTGTCTCCTTTTTTTATACTTGAATAAGAACATTGAAAACGTTTATTAAGTATTCGCAATATATTTCGATCTTTAATTAAGAAGTTTTACCATGCTAAAACTGCGATATAAAGTGGCAGACTTCTAAAAACTAAAGACCGCAGATGGGCTGGGCTTTATTGGCAATCATAGAAGGGACACACGGTCGGGATCTCGCTCTATCCAACTTCATAATACTTGCCGTGCCACTGCCTCGGGGAGAGCTTAAAGGCCTTGGGAGGAGGCAAGACATCTTGCTAGTGGAACCGTTCCAATAGAGCAGTGGTCGGGGAACAGGGGTAAATTACCCAAATGGGGTAAATTTAAAACTTTTGGGGGTAATGCGTGCGGTATGAGAGACACTTTGTGCTGATATTTTTTTCGTATATTTTTATTTTATTTTGTTACATAAATGTGGCGTTATTCTAAATTTTAGAATATTACGAATTTACGTCCTGATTACGTCCTCAAATATATTTTGGGGTAATACCCAAAAAAGTTCGCCGACCACTGCAATAGAGGAAAAAGAGGAGACACGGCCGCGTGCTCCGTGCCTGCCATAATCACCAGAGAAGGTCACTCACTTTGCTCGTGTCTGACAGATTTAAAGATTAAAGGAAGCCCTAAGATAACTTTTTAAAATGGTGCATATATATATATATATATATATATATATATATATATATATATATATATGTATATATATATATATATATATAATATATATATACAGGGCCATTCAAAAAGACGCAACAGTTTAAAATGCTTATATTTCGTAATATTGTTAACATACAGGAGTGATTTTTGTATTAGTTTACAGCGTACAATTGGGAGTTTTTATTTAATGAAAAACATGTTCAATGTGTGAACCACCGGCATCCAAAACCATTTGCAGTCGACGTTGAAAGTTGGCAAGTACTGTGCGTAGAACATCATGAGTGATTGTGCTGACAACAGATGAAATTTCCTCTTGCAGCTCACTAATTGTGAGAGGATTGTTTCTGTAAACATTATCTTTCAGATATCCCCATAAAAAATAATCACATGGGTTGAGATCCGGAGAATATGGTGGCCAAGACCATCCACAGGCAAAATGTTCAGGGAAGCGATTCGAGATGACGAGATCGTCAAAATATTCATTTAAGGCTCCAAGAGTAGTTCGCCTAGCGCCTTAGGCTACTAGGCCTAAGTGGTAACAAAACTCCCAGGTGTACGCTGTAAACTAATACAAAAATCATTCCTGTACGTTAACAATATTACGAAATATAAACAATTTAAACTGTTGCGTCTTTTTTGAATGGCCCTGTATATATATATATATATATATATATATATATATATATTATATATATATATATATATATATCTCAGCTAATTGACAGTAGGACCTATAATAAACCAATTAGATTAATTAACTTAATTAATGATTGCTTGAGGCTTAAAGTCACCATTAATTTTGATCTTTCAGTCAACTCAAATAAATATCATTAATAAAGAAGATTAATAAACTTCGTTGGATTTTTCTTTAATTAAACAAAACAAAAGTAAATGATAAAAGTCATTGTGTATATATATATATATATATATATATATATATACAGGGTGTCCCATAATTCCGGCATCATAGGAAAAATAATAAAAAATGGCAAAACAAAAGCTTTTATTTACAGAACGTGCTCAATATGTCCACTATTGTTTTCAATACACAAATTCAGACGTGATACCCAGTCAGCAAGCACACGGTGAATGATGTCAGGAGTAATGGTGTTACATGCCCCAATAATGCGCTGCCGCAAATGTTCAACACTCCTAATTTTCTCTGCGTATACCATCGCTTTCAAGTGGCCCCAGAGATAAAAATCTAGTGGCGTGAGATCCGGTCTTCTAGCTGGCCATTCTACAGGCCCTCGACGTCCTATCCAATGACCAGGGAATTGTTGGTACAGGTATTCCCTTACTTGGGTGCTGTAATGTGCAGGAGCGCCGTCTTGCTGGAACCATGTTGGGAAATTTCCTTCTTCATTCAAGACACTGGGAAATGCTTCTTCCTTGAGCATACGTAGGTAGGTGCCTCCAGTGACATGTTCATCGAAAAAGAGGGGGGCCTATGATGCGATCCTTCCAAATGCCACACCATACCATCACCCGAGATGCACCTTGTTCCTTTGAAGAGGTATACCAGTGAGAGTTGTTTTGAGACCAGTAGCGGGTGTTCTGTCGATTTACTTCACCATTTCCATAAAAAACAGCCTCGTCACTGAACAGAATGGTGGACGGGAAATTGGCATCCCGAGCATAAGAAAAATATGAATTATGGTTTGTAGAAATAGAAAAATATGAATTCCTCCTATGATGCCGGACTTATGGGACACCCTGTATATGAAAATTATTTCAAGAAAGTAATACGTGAATAATAGTTATGATGAAAATAACCACGATATAAATTTGTATGCTCCTCTAACAATTTTTTTTTTTTTTTGTGAACTATATACACTGTAGTGTTGACCTTGTTATTTATTTCGGTGAATATGCAGTGATTAACGGTTACAATGCTTGAATAATTGTGTAGTAAGAAACGTGCATAAGTTTTTAAAAATAAAAATGAAAATTAAAAATGAAAATGAAAAGGTTTATTGGCAGACTATAGTCCAGATGACAAATATTATTAATACAATGACATTTCACATACTAAGGATAAAAATATATACAATTGATTAGAAATAATACAGTAATGTCGAAGTTAAGTGGAGCTACAGACAGACGTTTTCGTACCAAGAAGTCCATAGCTTAGGCCTTAGAGGATAAACGGCAGGACTCATGGATAGCTTAGATAATCGGGTTGGTTGATTTTTTAATTCTTTGCATTAGACTGTATTAAGCACGTCTTATTACCTCCGGGAAGCTCGGGACATTGCGGATAACAAACATTTGTGAAGCTGAGCATCTCGGGGGTAATTTATGTAAGAGTCTAAAAGATCTGTTGCAAAGCAAATTTATGGTTCTGCCAGAACCTTTTTTATAATTCACCCAGAGTTACTGTCCATATATATTACTGCAGAAAGTATGAAAGAGTGTCTTTAGCTTCACTTGTACAGAACCGAAAGTTCCTTATAGTCATATTCGCTTTAGCACAAAGGCTTCGAGATTGTTTTCTTATATCTAGGCTGACCATATTTCCTTGAGACAAAAACGGGACATTGGGATGGCAAAAAAGGGACGGGGGTTATGTAATATTCTGTATTCATGAAAAAGTAAGTACATAAACATATTGAGCTTGCAATTATTCTTCAGTGACAGAACCCATACAGAACCCATAAAAAAAAACGGTACTGTCCCGTTCAAAACGGTACGTATGGTCAGCCTACTTATATCCGAGTCATCACTCAAGGAGCTGGTGATAGTTTGACCCAAATACTTAAACTCTTGTACTCCCTCAGTTACTTCACCTTTCATTTTAAACCTAATGTCAGCTGGCTGATTATAGCTTTTAGGATGAAATTGCATAACCTTAGTTTTGTAACATTAAAAAGAATATCATGTTTCTGCGAATACACTTTGCAGACTTTTAGTACCCGATCCAGACCTTTAACGGAGGGACTTATTAACACCATATCATCGGCATAAACTAAATTATTTATCCTTGTGCTATCTATACAACATCCTTCTGTTGCCTCATTAAGTGAAGCAATTAATCCGTCAATACACACATTAGACAGCATAGGAGAGAGCAAGGAGCCTTGTCTCACCCCGCAAGAGGAGCCAAAACATTCGGATAGTACATTGCCCTACCTAACGGCAAAAGATTGGTGGGTATACCAAAATTTAAAAAATTTAATATGTACATGGGAACCCTCTTGTTTTCTAGTTTTTAAATAAAATATTGTGGTTCAATCTAATATATACCTTACTTATATCTAGGAAACAGCTATAAATAGTTGAGTTACTGTCAGTGTATTTAGATATTATTTCTTTAAGTACATAGATACACAGGTAGGTTAAGTGGGATCTTTTAAAACCAAACTGATTAGATGACCATAGGTAATCATTTAATCGGAGTAACAAGAGTTTTTTCTAGTAGTTTCGAGAAGCAGGAAGCGACAGCAATAGACCTGTAATTATTGCTGGACAGAATGTCTCCATACTTATTTTTGACCAGGGACAAGATATATATACTCTCATGAACTCTGCAGGGATATAGCTATGAGCAAGCATAGCTGATAAGAGCAATGATATATGCAGACATACCATGTCATTGGCATATTTTAAGTGCTCATTCGATAGGCCATCTACCCCTGACGCAGAACCAGTCTTTAACTCTTTAATTAACCTCTTTACTTCAGGAACTGATATGAAAGTATTTTCCATTGTCCCTCCCACAGGCGTTTCGCTGCAATCTATCTTAAGATTATCCCTACTCACACTGTTAAGAATGTTTGAGTAGTGGTTTTTCCACAGCTTTGCAATTTCATCCTCCTTCTACACCCCATCGATTGTCGGAGGGAGGACACTTTTGACACCCGTTTGATTCTTAACAAATTTCCAAAACTTGTTATTATCCTTATTTATGCGAGCTTCACAGGCTTTTGATGCTCGAATAGACTCTTCTTCCTGTTTACATCGCCTTATGGCCGCCTTATACTGACCCCTACTTCTACACATATTCATGTATACTGGTCCTAATCTGGGTCTACCATGAAAGCACCACAAATAGTAGTTGTCTTTCGATTCCCTCTTTAGAGGGGGCCAATAAAATCATTCCATCCAGGAATAATCTTAGTATGATAGTTGTAAGATTTAATCAGGGGGCTTCCTGCTTCTCCTAACAGGGATACTAATCTTACTATAATACCTATCTATGAGTTTACAGTAAAAATCCTTTGAGCAAGATGCAAAATTTCTAAATTATTAAAGAGGTGACCTGTTCTGTCTTTGTATTCTATTCTCCGTTGCATATTAACATTAGACCAATCGACGCGATTATTCTTACCTATTCAGTTCTTGTTATGTCGTGTTGCGCATAAATTGGTAAAATTAATTTGATTGAAGTTGGTAACAAGAGGACATGTGCACGATGGTAAATTAAATGATTATGGAAAGTAAGATTGTACGAATGAGTGAATTTTAATGTAATTGAGTTAAAGAATAAAAATGGGCCCGCGCGGAGGGCTGCCTGTGAAAATTTCTGGCGTGGTATGCTGCCGCCAAGTCGACAGTCGACTGAAGAAAGATGCGATCATACGAGGGTTTGAGATGTGATGTTGAAGGTCGCTCGTTTCTGATGCGATCGAGGGAAATTTTGTGTCGGCCTGAGAACGGAATGCCTGCAGGTCTCTGCTTGTAAGAATCGTGTCAATATATATATATATATATTAGTGATGTAGCGGATGTCATTTTTTTCACATCCGCGGATGCGGATGCGGATGAGGATGTTTGATTTCAACATCCGCGGATGCGGATGTCTACATTTTCGTTATTTTTTAGGATATATTCGAGATTTGTTGTGTTTAACGTATATAATAAGTTATTATATAGAGAGAGCTGTAGCTATAATGTAGTATAATTGATTAATTGTACAATAATTGCTGTACTTTTCTCTGAACATATAAAATAATATCAAGCATCTAACTAATATAGAAATCAATTAGTGAATTCGTCTGCAAATAAATTCGTTATATTTTGTTGAGTTTCAGCCACAATTAGAAACCATAATTGTGTTACCAGGATGCGGGACGTGAACCCAACTCAAATGCACCCCACCGACCTCTTTCCCCAACCTCCACCCTTATAGAAAGAGATCTTTAATTAGCTTGATAACTATTTATATTAAGTTTAAAGTTTTATTAGGCATATTTATAAATGAGTAATTAAAATAAAGTAAACTAAGATGTTCATCGTTTAATGTTCAAACTTAATTATAGGAAGGTTATGCTTAAGGAACATTAATTTTTCTGCCTTTTCTGCTGCCAGTCTGTTTCTCTTTTCATCATATATTAATCCAGCACTGCTAAATAATCTCTCGCTTGGTACGTTTGTTGGAGGACAGGCTAAATGTTTCCTTGCAAGTTTACTCAAGTATGGATAGATATTCTGCGTATTTTTCCACCAACTAATAGGATTGTCACATGCAGCCAGGCGTTTTTCTTGGTGATAGCTCTCGATCATTTTTACTACATCTTTTGACATCGCGTAGGTCTCGTCATCGCTGCTTGACTCAAGAAACTGAGAGAGAGATTCTGTGATAGATTTGCTCGTTGAAGGTGTTGGTTCTGTCACTGAAACTTTTATTCTTTTGGTGGGTGGCGAAGCGACAGATTCAAGAGATTGAAGCTCTTCAACTGCTTTGCCAAGTGATGATTTAACTCGTTCTAATGTACTAGGTGAAAATAACTTAGCTTTGTAACGTGGATCTAAGTAGGTTGCAAGAGAGTAACTTCATACAAGAACAGCCTCTCGTCTTGTCGCTTGCATCACTTTTGCGCACAATGAACTAGTTCTATTAATATAGTAGAATTTGATAATTTCCGCTTATTAATGACGTTTTATCTCAACGGTCCACATCCGCACGACATCCGCAGTCCAAAGTGCGGATGCGGATGCGGGTGCGAGAAAATGTGCGGATGTTCCGCGGATGCGGATGCGGATGCGGATGTGACCTACATCACTAATATATATATATATACACACACACACAGTATATCCTTTTCGGTTTGTATCACACATCCAAAATGACTGCAATCAAAACAAAATCTAAATTTGGAACTTATAACTTCTTTTTGAGGATGCATTCTTGGGGAAAATTGTCCTTCTTTTTGGTATCAAAGCTTCTTGTCAGATATAATAACTTTTTTAATGATACATAACTTCTTTAAATAGAAGAAATGGTCTTTAAAACCTCTTTTTTAAGTGAGTTCAGACAATAAGATAATATTTCTATGTATAGAAGGTTGGTGGGGGTCTGAATGAATGAATGAATGAATGAATGAACGAATGGATGAACGAATGATTGAATAAATGAATGAATTTATTTATAAAATAGATAAAATTTAAAAATTTGTTGTTACAATAATTTTTACATGGAATAAATAATTGGGAAATTGGACTACTTATTTTATTTAATTTGATCTTTAAGGTTTAGGTCAGTGGTTCTTAACCCCTGGGTCACGACACAAAAGTGGGTTGTCAAGGCATTTTGATTGGGTCATTAAATCGTTATTTATCACTTATTTATGTTATCCCTAATCATTTTACATTAATTATTTATTTTATTATCTATTACGAGTGAATTGTTTGAAGGCATGGGTCGCAGAGCTAGCCCAGCAACCAGAAATTGGGTCGCGGCCTAAAATGGTTAAGAACTACTGCTTTAGGCTTTATTTGGCTTTATTTTCTCTGATTTTGCCGTTTCTGAATTGGGAAAGATGTAAATCTTCGTAACCTCTAAATCTACTGAACTTAATTATTTTTTTTTCATATAAAAGCAATAATCATTTGTAGCCTAACTACGCCATACTAATTTTTGGCATCACTACACCATGACCTTGTTGATCGATTATATGCCCAAATCCCTTTCGAAATGAAGCGTTTAAAATTATCTCGCTCCGAATCTTTTTATGAACAGATCAATTTTAACGAAGTCGAAGGTTAGATTGGCGAATTTTGTCGGTTGGTTTAGTTTAGTCTTATAATTTGACAAATTTGTAGGCTTTGTAGGCCATACGTCCAGCAAATATTTGTATAATTTACATTGTTCAGTTTTTAAACCAAGGTTTACTGTTTCCTCATTTGAACATACAGTAGTTTCTGGTGTAGAGGGAATAAAGTTAAAGTTTCTGAGTGTTTTGTTAGGTATATCACTCCACAGCGGCACATGAACCCATCTTTGGGGCTTGTGGGTGACACTTCTTTTTAATATTTATTAAAAATTAAGCATTAGAGAGGAATACAACCATTTATATATATGCGTTGAAAATACATATAAAGTGTGTGTGTGTGTGTGTGTGTGTGCGCGCGCGTGTGTGTGTGTGTGTGTGTGTGCGCGCGCGCGCGCGTGTGTGTGTGTGTGTGTGTGTGTGTGTGAGACTATGATCCAGAAGTGAACCTCGCATGTTTCTTTCCTCCCATTTCTCACTTTTTAGAAAAGTTTCTTCCCCGTCTTTGAATATGCCCCAAAGCTTTTTTTTTCAAATGTGCGCACAGAGAATTCATGGTTATCTTCAGGTTCACATAAATGCATGGTAAATCCCAAATGCTTTTGTTTATGGCTATCTCACCCCCCTACCCCCGAACACTTTACTCCCGAAAGTTGGGTTAAATTTAGGTATGACATTATGGAAAATTTATTTGAAAACGCAAAAGAAAATGAAAAGGTGCTTGCCATCTTGAATATGAACTTTGACTACAAAAACTAAAATTCTATCTTCAGCTCCTTCTAGATTCAATTTTTGTTTTGAATCGTCAGTGCCGACCGTCTTCATATTATAAAAATATACTAATACAATTGTACAAGCCTCGTAAAACTGGACTATTCGGGTCAGTAGTGTGACCGCAAAATGGCAGAGTGCAAATTGCAAAGGGGTAGGGGTTTTACAAAGGAGTGGGGGTTATGCAACAAGGGGGTGGGGGTAACCCCAAGTTGTATGAAGGGGGGATCATTTGGGGGAGAAGGGAGGGCGACCTCCCCCCAAAGGGGTGACCTAAACCCTAACTTTGGGGAAGAAAGTGGGATGTCCTCACCCCCCAAAGGGTATACCTAATCTAAAAGAGAGAGAAAGGAGGAGAAGAGAGAGACCATCCTTCTCCTGGGAGACCCAGACGCATAATAAAGGTCTTGGTCTTTGCACTTGGCTTAGAAGGTGTAAATCAGCCAATTGACTTAATCAGCCATTTGGCTTAGAAGGCTTAATCTGGCTTAGAGGGCGTAAATGGCTTGTTTAGGTGTATGTATATATTAATAACCTTCGATCGAATCAAAAGCACACACACATGCACATACACCCCCGACTATATATACGCTCATAGATCCCCTATTATTACACACACACACACACACATACACCACACAACGTATATAAACAGATGCATGCAAAGTCCCAATAGCAAAATATATACGACCTACAACCAGTCGTCTAAGTATAGACTTTTAGGAGCTCATCCAATCAACACCACGTAGCCGAGATGAGGGCTACAATCAATCATCTAGACTTTTAGACCTCTTAGCAGTAACACAGTATTACACGGCCGCCGTACCTACGGCATTACTTACCAACACCTGACCAAAGCCGCCTTACCCGCGGCTTTTACTTACTAGCTCCTGATAGACCGACTTAATAGCTTTGTCTATTAATTGGGTCGTATTTATAGAATACGACCCAATTAATAGACAAATCTATTAAGCATAAACAAATACGTTTATGGGACCAGGGGTAGACCGACAAGGTCTGATAAAAAGGGCAACGCTACTATGGAGCTTCTCATGGTAGAAAACCACCCCACAAAATCTATAGGACGTTTGGTAGGCGATCTTTTAAACAAAAAATCGAATATGATAAACTAAGTTTATACAAAAACAAATTTTCACCTTAATATTCAAATTTATCCTTAATATAACATAAAAAACATTAATATGATTTTTAAAACATAATAGAAATTAAATTAGGGGAACTACTTCATTTCTCGTCTTTTACCCACATTTTAGAAGATTTATTTGTTTCTGGCTTAATAAAGACAAATTTATCTTTAAGACACAAATATCAGGTTGTAACATAAATTCTGCTCGATTAAAAAACGGCCGATAGATAATAGAGTAACCTCAAGATAATGTGAAATAGTTTTAGAAATGTTGCAACATACACGCGGCGACAGTTTCGCACAGGTTTTTATCACGATACAGAATGATACAGAATGATTTAGGCTAGTGTATTCTTAGGCTAGTGTAGGATTAGGCTAATTAATATTTTCGCTGGTGTTTTACATACAGTTACAACGCCACCCCTACGATATTGCAGTAATTGAAAATATATGGAGCCTACGAAAGAGCATATTCGACATGTGATGCTGTATGAGTTCCATAAAGGATCTAACGCTAGTGAATTCGCAAAAAACATTTAAAGAGTTTATGGAAATGATGTTGTGAGCGAATGGATGTGTAGGAGATGGTTTGAGAAGTTCAGAAATGGAGGCTTCAGTCTGAAAGATTATCAACGAACACGACGACCAAATGAGTTAGATGAAGAGTTGCTGAAAGCAACAGTGGAGGAAAACCGAACGGTAACTGTAAGAGAACTTGGCCTGCAACTCGGCGTTAGCCATATGACCATTCATCGTCATTTGAAGCTGTTAGGAAAAGTAGTGAAGGTTGGAAAATGGGTTCCGCATGATTTGTCACAAGCGAATCTTCAACATCGAATCGATATTTGCACATCACTGCATTCTCGGCAACTGCAGGCACCGTTTTTGAACCGGATCGTCACTGGGGATTAAAAATGGGTCCTCTATAACAATATTAAGCGTCGACATCAGTGGCTTAGCCGTGAAACAAAGCCTGAGCCTCAGCCAAGGAATGGACCCCATCCAAAGAAAATTTTGCTATGTGTTTGGTTGGATATGCAAGGAATTATTCATATTGAGCTTCTGCCAGTAACCAATCACAGCTGAAGTCTACTGCCAACAACTCCAAGGATTGAAGATGGCATTACAAGAAAAACGTCCTGCATTAATTAATCGCAGAGGTGTTCTATTCCTCCCTCACACTGCTCGAATCACCACTGCCCAATTGGAGACATTTGGTTGGGAAAAAATGCCTCATCCACCTTATTCTCCGGACGTCGCACCTTCAGACTACCATTTATTCAGAAGTCTGCAACACCACCTAGATGGACAAAAGTTGCAATCCAGGGAAGCTGTCGAAAACGAAGTGGCCGCTTTTTTTAACTCGAAACCAAGAGATTTCTTCGAACGTGGCATAAAAAACTTTTCTACAGGTGGGAGGAGGTTATAGAAAAAGAGAGGAATTATATTGATGATTAATTTGTCATTATAAGTCATTTAATTTTTGTTGTGAATAAACTAAAAATTCGAGCAAATTTGTCGTTATAAATCATTTAATTTTTGTTCTGAATGAACTAAAAATCGAGCAGAATATATGTTACAACCTTATATATCTCTAAACCTTATTACAAAAAAATTAATATAACTTTATATTAAAAATAGATTGTATTTCGGGATAACGTATTCATTTTTTCCTTTACCCAAGAAGAATTATTTTGTTTCTGGTTATTAAATACAAATTTATCTTTAAGACACAAGTATATCTTTAAACTATAACATAAAAAACGTTAATATAATTTTTAAAACAAATAGAAATTAAATTAAGGGTAACTATTTAATTTTTCGCCTTTATCCCCATCATGTTTTATGATTAGATGCCAGATTGCGCTATGCATTGATTTAATTAAGTAATATGCACAATTTGTAGAAGAATAATTCGAACTATCGCAGCACCAGACGTATTTCATTATTTATTTTACGTTAAGTTCGGATCTTTTCCAAATGGACGACCCCACGCGATTTAGCTGAAAATTTGTATACTAATAAATTTTTATATTCTAATAACGAAAATGACATTATTTTCCTGGAGAAATATGCGCAACATATGAAAAAAAATTGCATTTATATGCACATTAGTTTGCATGGCGCAAGACCGTTATCTAGTTTACACCGCTCATGACGCCCGGATACGAGGTTGCTGTGTGGCCCCGGTTAATTGAAAGCCCGGTTAGGTCAACTGTACGCCCTTGACGATTGGTTGTTAAGTAGTGATATTTTCGTTAAAACTAACGAAAATCATGACTTAACCTAACCAATCGTCAAGGGCGTACAGTTGACCTAACCGGGCATGCAATTGACCTAATCTGGCATTCAATTGACCTAACCTGCCATTCAATTGACCTAACCGGGCATTCAATTGACCGGGGGCAACTCGCAAGTAGATAGATCACAGCATTGCATTACCATGTGCTCACACTACAACAATAATATCCAGACTAAACTAGGTCTGAGCTGGAAAAAATAAACATTAATAACAACAACAAAAATTACTGCTTATGCGAGTTCGTATGGAGAAAAAGGTACGCAAATGAAGATATATTTATTAAAATAATATTAAATATTGCAAATTTTAATAAATAAAGGATATTATCTGCGTTTTATTTTGTAAAACCCAATACATAACACTACATAACTTAGATAACGGTCATACGCCATGCAAACTAGTGCTCATATAAATGCAATTTTTTTTCGTATGTTGCGCATATTTCTCCAGGAAACTAATGTCATTTTCGTTATTAGAATATAAAAATTTATTAGAATACAAATTTTCAGCTAATCCCATGGGATCGTCCATTTGGAAAAGATCCTTAAATTCTCCCAAACTCTAAAAATTCAGCATTTTAAAACAATTATATAGACTTAGAATATTATAAATTATTATAGTTTTAGTAGGGCATACCCAATAAATATGGTATATAGCACAAAAGTTGCCAATAACCGCCAGTACCCATTTACAAATCAATTTAAGCGTAAAGAATAAACAGCGTTTCATAAGGGTGGGTTGTTTTTCAAGAATCGAACATAGATCGTCTCCTCTGTGGACGTTAATAAAATTACATTTCAGAAGGCGTCGAATTATATTATAATTGCCTACTAATATAAAGATACTCGCACTATCAATTATATTAATATGTAATACATTATAAAAAGCTGATTCTTTTTATATTAGTATCCCTAAATGTTAAATAATACTTCATAGGGAAAACTTAAATAAAATTTAAAGTTTATTGACAAACATTGAATTGAATAACCGTTATTAATAAGAAATACATTCGTTTTACAATGACTTGAATAATTCTCGACTATTTATTTTATGTAATTTGCTCCCTTTAGAAATTACATTGCGGTCGTTCAGTCGGTAATAATTAAAACTTAATCCCCATACCTGCCTTACGGCCAAGCTTTCGCCGATGCCTGATATTTACCTCTCCGCTATTAAAGATTTTTTCCTTAAAAGGTACAACTAAGGTTTACAGTTTCGTTAATGACCTGTAAATCCCCTTTGTTTGTTTTGAGCTTATAGCGGATAATCCCCCAAATGGTCATTATGAATCCCACACCTGCCTAAGTTTCCGACTGCGAGAGAACAAACAATCCCCTGAAGAGAGGTCGACAATTTCTAATTTTTGGTCATAAACACCTTTATGTTATCGTTTTTTACAGTATTATTTCAAATGAAGTATTAAATCTTCAATAACTTTACTAAAAATGCATTCTTAATAAAGTATAATTTTACATTTAAGAAAACAACATTCAGAATGTCTACTTTTCAGAAAGCTGCTTTTCTCTATGTTTCAAACCCAATTTTCTACATAAACTTAAATTACCATTAAAATATTGTAAAAATGAATAGAATTTACGATATAATTTATATCACGGCGTTTAAGAGTGTATCGGCGCCAGGTTGACGGATGAGTACAGGTAAATTTCGAATCGCTAATAATTAAGCTTAATAACCGTACCAGTCTTACGGGCAAGCATTTCGCCGGCCACCGGGTATTTATCTTCCATTTCAAAAGTAAAACCGCAAATCAGAGATTCGACGCGTCATTAGGCTAACGGGATGAACACCTGGCTGGATTTTTTGACTCCCTAATTCTGAACAAGTAGCTCATCTTTCAGAAAAAAATGCCTTCGCAAATATTTTGCTCTGAGCATGTACAAAAGATGAACGACGAGTTGAAATGCACCGACTATACACACACACACACACACACACACATATATATATATATATATATATACACACACACGCTCATAGATCCCTATTATTAAAACAAAATGTACTCAATCAACAATCTTTACCCCACATGATTAGATGCCAGATTGCGCTATGCATTGAATTAATTCTGTTATTTGCACAATTTGTAGAAGAATAATTTGAACTAACGCAGCATCAGACTTAATTCATTATTTATTTTACATTAAATTCTCTCAAACTCTAAAATTTAACATTTTTAAACTGAACTAAAACAATTATATATACTTAGAAAATCCTTATTATAGTTTTAGTAAGTGTAGTAATGTCTAATTGAGAATTAAATGTTTGTTTATAAGAATTTAATAATGTTCAATTAAGTTTGATTAAATAAGAAATTAAAAATGGTTGTATTAAAAAATATAGAAATACGAGTTGGCAACACTAGAGCAATGTAAAAATGAACAATGAATAATCATATTCATTTTTACATGAGAACTAAAATCGCTTAACGCGAGTTTGGATAGAATTTTTATTTGTTGCTTTCTATTTTTGTTTCAGTGTCACAACCATGCGACCTACCATTTCTGTGGTTTGGTCGCGTCCATATTTCCATTTTTATTTGTTATAGAATTTGTTATAGTTGATTGTGGTTGTCTTGATCTCACCCTCGTCCCTAGATTATGTATACACATTGCATATAACAGGATTGGAACCCGTAGTTGTACTTCTTAGTCCTTAATACCCACTCTTTGTCTCTAATTCGTTTCTTTTAAATCCTCCCAATAATGACTTATACACTATGACGTCATAAAATAACTTAAATTTCCCTCACGGTTTCCATACTTTGAACACTGAATCACGTGTTTAGTATTTGGACATCTTTCGTATTCAATGTATGGTAAATTCTTTAATATAAAAACTTCATTCTCTATACGTCATTATTTATTTGGTGTTATGCAGTATAAATATTATCATTCAACCATATTCGCCCATACGTCCATATCTTATCTTGACCATTATCCTATATCAATTCTATTAAATATTCATTTTTACTCGTGTCAGTCTATGAAATGCAAAACTTTATGCATTCGTATCTGTTCGTTCGAAAACGCGCAAATACGTTCTCGTGTATTATTTTTTATTTTTATTTTTAATTATTTCGCCTCCCGCAATAAACTCGAAAATGCTTAAGTAAGTAATCAAATTCCGCTAACTACGACAGAAGCAACGCTTCTAAGATAAAATCTCCTCTCGCTCTGATTCAAATTTCTAACATATTATAACATAATATAACATATTATGTTGTATATTATGTTATATACTGTATGTGCCCATGTACTTTGTGTTGTACTAATAACCATATATAAATATAAAAACACTAAGAATTGTAAGTGACTAATGTACTTAATAATGTAATTGATGTAATGTACTTTAATAAAATTGTAATTAAAGTAATGTACTTTAATAAATTGTAATTAAATGTAATAATTTAATATAATGTAATGTACTTTAATAACGATAATTAACGATAATAAGCGAATGTGAATTAATTGGTAATTGTAATCGTAATTGTAATGAACCAAAATTACAACGTACTCAATGATGTGCTTAGATTGTACTTATGTACTACCACGAAATTATATCGCCTTCAGAAATGTTTACTCGACGAAAATACGATTAGTTTTTATTTTGTTTTTTTGGATCAAGTAAAGATCAGCACCCCCAACATTTTTTAGTTAGCTTTATAAGGCTAACTAACGAAAATATCACGACCTAACCTAACCAATCGTCAAGGGCGTACAGTTGACCTAACGATTGGTTAGGTTAAGTCGTGATATTTTCGTTAGTTAGCCTTATAAAGCTAACTAAAAAAGGTTGGGGGTGCTTATCTTTACTTGATCCGTTTTTAAAATTTTTATTTGGAATCTTTCATCTGATCATGTGTTTAAAAGGGGGGAACTTAACCTTCAAACTGCATTCCCCCAAAATTTAGACTATATGTATAAAGCATGTAATTGTAAAAGTCACTTCATTACTTCACTCTTCTTTGGTCACTACTACGAGACTCCCTTGTTAGCAGCCTCGCTGCGAGGAGGGGGCGGAGGCCCCTTGCCTCCTTAAATATTTAAATTCCGGCCTGAGCCATGGTCGAAAGAGGTCGAACCTCTACCCCTGTAAATTCAGAGCACTACCTGTACATTTTTTAGAAGTAAATTACATTGAGAGAAACTTTTTATTTTCCCCTTCGACTTGGGCTCTCTTCAGAAGAACTTAGTCAGTAAAGTCGATAAGTTATAAAAGAAAAGTCAATAATTTTAGTACCAGAGAAAGTATTAGAGTATTATAGAAAGAGAAGAATTAACAACTGTCGACCCTATAGCGAGAGAAAAGAATTAGAATGTTATAGAAGAAATATCCGTTGCTGCCTCCTAACCAGAACCCCCGTCGACTCCGAACCGACTCAGGGTCATAAAAGGAGGGGTTAACATATATATACAGGTGTTTCAGGAGGAAAGGTTAATACTTCGGGAGGTGATAGTATCGCTCATTGTGAGAAAAAGTTCATATGAACATGTGTCTACTTCTGAATGGTTACGGAGATAGAGCTGTTTGAATCTACACAAGAAGAGAAACCATTACTGTTTCTAACATTTAATGCTTAAACATTGGCATTTTGAATGGTATCAGATACAGAAATGACAAATTTGTTAGTTTACAATACGTTTTCCGAAAATCCCACCGTCAACCTCAATGCACTTTGCAACTCGTGTGCGAAGATCGCGTGTTGTTCGTCTGAGTTTGAACTTGACGTTCCTTTATGCGGGCAGCAGCATCCAAAATGCGCGAGAGCAATTCTTCTCGTGTATCCACCTTTCTTTGTAACTTGACTTTTCATCCACCTCCACAAACATAATCTAACGGAGAGAGGTCTGGAGACCTTGGTGACCATTGAATGGGACCACCGCGGGGGGAGGAAGAGCTGCGCGCGCATCAGATTCAAACAGCTCTTATCTCCGTAACCATTCAGAATTAGACACATGTTCATATGAACTTTTTTCTCACAATGACCGATACTATCACCTCCCGAAGTATTGACCTTTCCTCCTGAAACACCCTGTGTGTGTGTGTGTGTGTATATGTTAACCCCTCCGTCTATGGCCCTGGGTGGTTCGGAATCGACGGGGGTTCTAGTTAGGAGGCAGCAACGGATATTTCTTCTATAACATTCTAATTCTTTTTCGGTCGCCTCTTGTTAAACTCTTGGCTACAGACTCGCCAGACTGTTATGCCAATATCTTCTATGGTGCTTGGTTGTCTCTTTCTCTCGCTTTATGGTCGACGATTATTATTCTTCTCCTGCTATAATACTCTGATACTTTCTCTGAGACTAAAATTATCGACTTTTCTTTTATAACTTATCGACTTTACTGACTAAGTTCTTCTGAAGATAGCCCAACTCAAGGGGAAAAATAAAAGTTTCTCTTACTGTAATTTACTTCTTAAAATTTACAGTTATGCTCTGAATTTACAAGGGTAGAGGTTCGACCTCTTTCGACCATGGCTCAGGCCGGAATCTAAAAAGTTAAGAGGCAAGGGCCTCTGCCCCTCCTCGCAGCGAGGCTGCTAACAAAGGAGTCGCAATGAAGTGCTATAATGAAGTGCCTTAGTGAAGTACCTGCAATGAAGTGCCTTAATGAAGTCCTATAATGAAGGGAAATTAATGACGGGAAAATGTGATGTCATAGTTATTGAATTTGTACGTATAGTACAAATCATTATTAGGAAGATGTACATGAACGAATTAGAGACAAAGAGTGGGTATCAATGACTAAGAAGTACAACTGCGGGTTCCAATCCTGTTACATGCAATGTGTATGCATAATCTAGGGTCGAGGGTGAGATGGAAGACAATCATAATTAATTATAATAAATTCTATAACAATGAAAATGGAAAATAGATACGACTAAACCACAGAAATGGTAGATCATAGGGTTGTGACACAAACAAAAATAGGAAGCTACAAATAAATTTTTTAGCCAAAACTCGCTTAGGCAATTTTGGTGTCTTATGTAAAAATGAATATGGATTATTCATTGTTCATTTTTACAGTTTCCCCCTCTAAAATGGTATTAATACAATAATATAATACAATTAATACAATATAATAGAATTGAGAAAAACATCCACGAATTCATATTAGATGATGACATTCTTTTTACATACAAGTTTTATACAGAACGAGTTCGGGTAGTTGAGTACAATGCAGAGTATCAAATCTTTAAATAACACTTGCTTACAAAATATAAAAAAATTCAAAGATTAATACTTTAATTTAGACAAACAATTAAGTTAGACAACAATGATATGTTAATTTTTTTTACCAATTATTTTTTCTGTGGGATAAATTATGTACATAATGAATAGAGTAGATAAAAGGGAAATATAAATTTTAAAGTTCACGGATTTTCAAGGTTACCATGATAGTACAATTCATAACTAATTTTATTGACTATTGTAGGTAAAATAGAATTACGTAATGGATGATGTATAGACCTGTGGTCAGTGTGTATTTGGGTGTACTAGGTACAAAGTGTGTATCTTACAATTTCGAGGGAACAGATTAGCCGATAGGATTGTTCAAGTACTGAATAAATGCATGAGAAGATATATTAGAAAGCAAAAATGATTAAGATTAAATTACATAGTTAGCACTTACGCGCAATGAAATAGTTTATTTTGATATCCAATGATTTTAGCATAAGGTTTGTATATATATAGTATATATAGTGTGCATACATGCGTTTTTATTGACTGTTTGTAGGTACAAATCGAATTACGTAGTGGGATGATGTATAGACCTGTGGTCAAATGTGTATTTATGTTTTTTATGTTACAAGTGTGTATCTTATAATTTCGAGAGACAGATTAGCTGAGAGGATTGTTATTACCTGAAAGTACTGATAATGCATGAGCGAGAATTTATATATAGTAAGCAATAATTATGATGTATTATAATGATGATGTTTGCATCGAGTTTTAATGCAAAGTGACTGGGGATATGTGTCAAAAGTAATAAAATTCAATTAGGATTAGATTTTACATAATCATTACACTTTAAGGTAATTAAAAACGAACTTAGAAACTTACAATTAATGAAAGTAAATCTAGCGGTATTAAAAATTAAATTTTGAAGATGGAATTAAATTCGACAAGTAACATTCCTAGCTGTATATGACTATATAACCATTAACATTGACCAGAAGTATCGGTACGATGATTGAATTAAAAAAAAATTAAGAATACAAATTAAAAATATAAATCAATTATGCATTTTAATGCGCTAAACATATACTGTAATATAAAAACACAACCTAAATTGAGGTTATGTTCCATCGTACCAAAGAGGAGTTAACCATGGTTGAACCATTTCTCTGGTTGACACGGTTCAACTGGGGTTGGGGGTGTTAAAATAAAATAAATTAAAAAAACAAAGTTTGGAGTACGACATTCGGGGGAATTGAGTGACTAAGCAGGGGTATAAGTCTGAAATTGACAATTACATCTTTCGTGAGCACTTTGCTCTTTAAAAAAAAGATTGCTTGTCACACTACTTAAAAATTAAAAGAGTTCAAAACACGGAGGGACGGCATGTTCCTCATATACATTACAATAATTACCAAAATCGTTACAACCTTTGTAAAAACGGTTTTGTTACAAATAATAAAATGTCATTTTACCTATATATTTATATACGCAACAATGGCATGAAAAAGAAAAGACAAATCGGTCAATTTCCTTCTTACAAACAAGAATAAAGGTTAAACTAAAGACACAAACCGGTCAATTCTGGTTGAATTTAATTCTCTTTTACAAAAAAAAAAGGTTGAATTAAATTCTTAAATTACATTTTCTTAAATTAAATTCTCTTAAATTACAAAGAAAAAGTTGAATTCAATTGACTGCATTGAAAACTGACTTGGGACTCGAAATAAAAATGACTTTGGACTCGAAATAAAAATGACTTGGGACTTGAAATAAAAATGACTTGGGACTCGAAATAAAAATGACTTGGACTCTATCAAGTATCTTGAAACTTAAACTGTCTAACTTGAACCTATCAAGTATCTTGAAACTTAAACTGTCTAACTTGAACTCTATCAAGTATCTTGAAACTTAAAATGTCTAACTTGAACTCTATCAAGTACCTTGAAACTTAAACTGTCTAACTTGAACTCTATCAAGTATTTCTATAAATCTCTGGTGTGGTTGTCCCTCTTGGCGCAACCTTCTGACTTGACCTCTTATCAAGTATTTCTATAAATCTCTGGGGCGGTTGTCCCTCTTGGCGCAACCTTCTGACTTGACCTCTTATCAAGTATTTCTATAAATCTCTGGGGCGGTTGTCCTTTTTGGCGCAACCTTCTGACTTGACCTCTTATCAAGTATTTCTATAAATCTCTGGGGCGGTTGTCCCTCTTGGCGCAACCTTCTGACTTGACCTCTTATCAAGTATTTCTATAAATCTCTGGGGCGGTTGTCCCTCTTGGCGCAACCTTCTGACTTCAAAAACTGACTTAAAAAATGACTTCAAAAAATGACTTCAAAACTGACTACAAAATTACTTCAAGTATCTCTCTAAATCTATAAACTCTCTATAAACACTCTTTCTTAATTTGCAAGTCAATTCAATTCAATAATTGAAAAAATTTGCAAACAAAATATAAAATGTAAACAACATTTCACTCGAATGTACACGAAGGTACGATACTATTATGTTTATACATAAAATAAAATTATTCTATACTGAATATAACAGTGAAAATAACTGAAATTAACTCTCTGAAATTAACTCTCTGAAATTAACTCTCTGAAATTAACTCTCTGAAATTAACTCTCTGAAATTAACTTCTGTTACTTTTAACGTCTGTTACTTTTAACGTCTGTTACTTTTAACGTCTGTTACTTTTAACTTCTGTGACTTTTAACTTCTGACTTTTAACTTCTGTGAAAATTAGTTTCACTAAAAAAAATGTATCACTGGTGTCTGAAATGTTCACTGTGTTTTGTGTTAATTCTGGTTTGATACTCATTATTAACTGTTAATAATAGTGACTTTTCAAATGTTTACAAATTTCTTAAAAAAAACAACTCTGTACTTAACAAGATTCCTACGGCGAAATCCTCAGAGACGTGTCCTGAAGACGTCTTGCTGGCTACTTCTTCTTGGATGAAAACTAGGCGTGGAGAACTTGGAGTCGTGACACACCGGTTCAAGGGTGGATGTTACGAACTAGAAGTCGTGACACGCCGGTCAACTGGTTTTATCCTGATGCAGGGTAATTTCTATCTTGGCCAAAGAGTGGCCACTTGTTAAAATCCTCTTCTTAAAATATTCTTCTTCTTAAAATATTCTTCTTCTTAAAATATTCTTCTTCTTAAAATATTCTTCTTAAAATATTCTTCTTCTTAAAATATTCTTCTTCTTAAAATATTCTTAAAATCTTCTTAAAATCTTCTTCTTAAAAACTTGGTAGTAGGGTCTCCAAATGTTTAAACTCTTGCTTCTTCTATGTGTTTATCCTGGCAATAGGGTCGCCAGACTGTTATGCCAATATCTTCTATGGTGCTTGGGTTGTCTCTTTCTCTCGCTTTATGGGTCGACGATTATTAATTCTTCTCTTGCTATAATACTCCGATACTTTCTCTGAGACTAAAATTATCGACTTTTCTTTTATAACTTAATCGACTTTAC